>JAPYXV010000016.1:914607-949616 GCA_028533065.1 Trachops cirrhosus | reverse complement strand
GATTTCTGAATATTGACTTTGTATCCTGCTGTTTTGCCAAATTCATTTATTAGGTCAAGAAGTTTTTTAGTCGAGTCTATAGGATTTCCTGTGTACACTATCATGTCATCTGCAAACAGTGACAGTTTTGGGAAACCCTGGTTTTTCTTTATCTTGTAGTCAATCGTCCTATGGTTGCCTTCAGTAGGGGACACAGGGTGAATATTTCCCAGATACTGTTGACAAGAAAATATTCCCCATGGATACAAATGCAGGTAATAGGATTATGCTGATCATTGCCAACATACAGTCATATCCGGTTTTATGTATGAGACCACTGTGTCTGTGGTAAGGCATACAAACAAAACCTCCAAGTAGTCCAAATACAAGTGTCCTCCCCAAGTTACAAAGACTTGAGGATTAGTGTCATTTCCTTTATTGTCTATGTACATTATTGCCCAGAGTTGTCCCATATCTCATTGCCTCATATCCCTAACTATCACTCTTGTAGAGAAGACTGAAAGAAAATTTCCTGAAGGCATGGATTCTAATTGAATCCCGCATACATGTATGTCCTCTTCTCCTCCTGTGGTATGCATCCTCATCAGGTATTTCCAAGACCTGTTGAAGTGGTGATTAAAGACATACATGGGAAAATATATAATACTAATTAAATAAGTTCATGTGATTTTTTGGTATGTGACTCTTACATTAAGGGAAAGCCCAGAACATAGACTAGTAATGAAATTGAGATCAAGGAATTGTCTGGAAGAGTAATTTTGATGAGCAGATGTGGCTCACAACAGAGCCAGTAACTGGTGCCCCCTTCTGGAGAAGCAAGTATCTCTGCAGAACATTCCAGAAAAGATTTGGGTAAGAGCAAGTAATTTGAACACTACAGTTCCTCTAAGTCCTCTAGAAGAGTGGATGTGTATGTCCTGGGTGTGTGGAATGCTCTACAGATCAGCCTGATTTTATGCTAGGTGGAACTCAGAGTAAAGCTTGCACTTGAGATTGGGGCAAACCTTTTAAATTCTCTGAGGTCCAGAATGCTAATGTGAAAAGTGAAATGAAAATGAACTATTATACATAGTTCATACATGATTTGAAGGCATTGAGTTACATTTAACACAGTGGACACATGCAGTTGCACAAGAAATGCATGTGTGATGATGATTTCACCTATGTAATCTAGGAGTTCTATGCACAAGCCTTCGCTTCATGCCTTACTCATCTTATGGACCCTCAATGAGTAGTTCATGAAGTCTAAATGTTGGCACGTATAGCCAGACAATGGGGACATCTAGAACTTAAATAGGATTTAGCCTTGTGCAAGCACAGTGAGGTCTCGGTCTCTATCAACCAAAATTTGACAGAGGGAAATACCAGAAAATGAGGAATGAAGGAAGACATTTGGTGGGAGGACACTGAGCAGTTTCAGAACAAAAGGGAGACTAAAACTCCACATGCCACCAACAATGTTCACCTGCTCTTCTACAACTTAGAACGGAGGAGAAATAATAATGTCTCTAAGAGGTATAACTTATGAGAAGGAAAGGTCCAGGTATACAAAGAAGTCTTCAAGCCCCAGGATGATGACTACCTTTGTAAGTGGCCCTTGCACACAATGATATGGTATAGCTTAGTCTAGTGATTTCATGTAGTCATTTGGCCTGTAAATCATCACTGTCCTGTGCATGGTCCTCCTGTGTTTATAAAAGACACTGAAGTGAACAAGGGCCATCCCAATTACACAGCTCTCAATGTACCCCTGGGTTGAGAATCAGACCATCTGGCATCCCTGATGCTGAGCTTGGAGTGTGGAATGAGGCATCTGACCTGCTGGTGGGTGTCTGGTTTGGCCCTTTTGAAGGTCAGGTCACACAAGATGAAGAGGTATCCAGTACCGAATATTCCTGGTTGGTGAGAAGTGTTTTTACTTTAACCATATTCTCTGACTTCCCACATCATGTCTGAGGCACCTTGGGTTCTCACCTCCCATGGTACATATGGATGAGTACAATGTGGCTACCACTGTTTCCAGAGTGTATTTTGCATGAGAATGGGTCCGCTGTTTCAGTGTCAAAGCAGAAGTAAGGCCAAAGATGAGCAGAGAGAAAGGAGAGGTTCCTCCCTTTCGGAGCTCTTGCTCTCCTTGGACAGATGGACAAGAATGTGTAGATAACAATCAAGGAAAATATCTAGTGGTCACAGGTGGCAGATGAATCTCCAGGCATGCTTAGAGGGCTGTGATGTCTGGAATGTGAAACAATTCTTTGAACAGTTACCTCCCCAACTTACAAATAACAAGAAAAAAAATCTTTAATGACCTCTCTTCTGTAGAGATTACAAAAGGAAGTAATTGCTATGAATACGTGGATAGAGAGTACAAATCCTGTTCCAACTGGATGAGGTAAGTTCCCGAGGTATCCATGTTCCAGAGGGGACTCTCATTCCCCAGGTGCCATGTTTCTATTCGTATCCTCATGCCTCCCACAGTAATCTTCCTGAATCCTCTATCCCACATTTTTGTCAACACAGTACTCTTTCAGATCAAGAGACCTTTACAGTAAAGGAGATAAAATATACAGAAGTCCTGAATCTATAAATCTCAATGCCAGACAAAGTTTGGGCTGTGGGGAAAACCTGCAGGAACTGAGAATCCCTGGGGACACTAGACTGCACCCTTATTGACACTGACTGTGTTCCAGGTTACACGAATGAGTTCACTGTTGGAAAAGACACATAACATCTATCCTTATGCAGGACTCACTGCAGACAGATATGAAGAGATTGCTTTTAGGAACACTTAACTGTAGTGTTCCAAATTTTTGAGAAGTGCACAGTGCCAATGCATTGCTGTATTAATTCTAACTGGAACTGTAGTCTGAAGCATGCATAGGAATGTTCACGGGCGGCTTTCCCCAGAGGCTCCTTATTAAATGTGGGAAGAGAGTGCAAAACATTATTCTTCAGTGATTATTTGCTAAGACACAGATAGATCCAAGTTTCTATGGGGACCTGTTGGAGGCAAGTGAAAATTACTCCCTGTACCATGTGGGATGATTGGAGAAAGGCCTGTCAAGATATGATGAACTTAAGCTGAGTATCCAACGTTGTGAGCTAATCTGGAAGCAAAGTGTGGATCAAGCTCCACGTTCTGTGTTGTGAAAGAAAAATTGATTGGTCTATGGAGAAGCTAGAGCTCACTGGGTTTCACTGCCAGTCAGGGTGGAGCTTAAGTTCACAAATGGACTTCAGAAAATGGTACCAGGGAGGATGTGCACCATATGCAGGTCTTGGAGACAGGCATTGGTGTCACATTCTGACAGAGGCTCAGAAACTGAATATTAGGCTCCCTTGGAGTGTTGTGGGAAGCGGATGACATCAGAGCCTGAGGACCTTAAGTGTCAGTGCGGAGTTTCATATGGTTGTGTCAGGTTCTCATTGTTGTGGTTTCTTTCCCTTCATTCTGCCTCAATCCCAGGTATGTGAACTGTGCCCAGTATGAGGAAGAGCAGAAGCTGGTGGTCTCTCAGTATCAAGGCCAGATTCTCTACAGAACCTGCCAGGATATCAGGCTGGGTTGTGAGCTGCTGGTCTGGTACAGGGACGAGTATGCCCAGCAGCTGGGCATCAAGGGAGTTGGTAAGTGGAAGGGAGAGTTTCCACTTGGAACAAGTGGTACACCACTGGGCCTCTTCAAAGAGAAAAAAAGATAGAGGCCTGTCCTTAGAAATTGTGTTGGACTAATGCTGAAGTAGACTAAAATCCAATGCAAAGTGAATAAGTTTTTAACTCAGATGCTTCATAAATCAAGGGTCCAGCCCATACACCTTTCATCACTAGGAACAACATTTACATTTTAATTTTGTTCCAATTTTTCAAATGATGCATGCATAAATATGCCAATGCATATTGCACTGAAATCCTTTTCTGCCCTCTGAAAAATGTTACACCAAATAAGCTGCTTTGTCCACAAAGCATTTTTTTCTGAACTTTTTTGCTGTTTTTTTAAATTCTTTTATCCATCAAAATGTAATGAGTATATGCCTATGCTCTTATTCTTCATTTTTCTTAGTTGTGCATTGAGTTGCTAATAAGCCAAACAGGTGCTGGAGGTCACCTGAGTCACTCTCAGATGACTGAGGGATAACCACTTACAAGTGCTTGTGTGGTCCTAATATTACACAGAGATTAGTTCTTGGAGCAAACAAATCCAGGACAAGTGGGGATATATCACTGAGAGTGCAGGCTGAGGCAAGGGCTGTTCAGTGTGTCAGATGGTCATGAAAGTGCTGTAACAGGACTTAACATTTCCCAAGTTACCTGTGGGCTAACGATTAGTGACAGTGGGGCTGGTTAGTGCATGAGTGATATGAGTTGGTGTGTCAGGCTGGCTGAGGCCACTCAGGTGTCAGTCTGGACACAGAGAGTAGGAATGGTGGAGAGATAGAAATCTGGCAGATGGAAAATGAATCACCTATGCTATAACCTGAGACAGTGGAAGCTCTGCTCAGTGAGATTAAACAAGTGTGCAGTCTTCAGATGCAGAGTGTGGTGTCTCTGTTTAAGTGCATTGTTACTATTTGGAAAGTAAATATCAGTGGGGAGCCCACTCAAAAATTAACTTGTCTCCAATAGGAGAGTTTGGCTGTTTGGTTGGAGGAGTGTCAGCGTCAGCAGAGTGAGAAACATCTTTGGAGAACTGTTAAGAGACCGGTGTACATAGTGTTTGCAATGGCCTCACAAGGAATCATTCCCTTTACAGGGAATGAAATCTGATGTGGACACTGGGTGAAAATTTTGCCGGAGTGCATAATTTTATATTATGATTTTGGAAAGAGAGAAACCAGAGACCCCTTTCTCTTGTGGCCTGTAGTTGCTCACTTTAACACTAACTAGAAAATACATATGCACTGCAATGGTCACTGCAGTTACATTCATAGAGTTTTTCAAGTGCAATCTGGTGCTTCTAGAAAGTCTGTATAATGGAAACTTGGTAAAAAACACAATTAATGTTGGCTTTTTGCATCCCTGAAGATGATGCAGTGCATGGGAATGAAAAGGAAAGTAGACTGTGAAGGAACACTTTGTGGGATAGCCAGCCTGCATTGTCACAACAATGAGAATGATTCCTAGGGATGTTCCTCCATTAAAGATACAAAGCATGAGATCCTGACAGGCTTGTCAGCATGTGCACTGACCACAAATTTCTCTTTCAGTACCACCAAAAACAGAGATGCACCCCTATTCATCCTGCCCTCGAGCCTTCTCCAGAAAGAAATTGCTCTGCCAACATATAAAGCACTGTCACCCCTCTCAGATTTCCCAGGGAACATCTGCAAGGAAACACATCCAATCAGTGGAACCCTGATCAGAGGATCAGAGTGAGCATTAGAAAGATGCTGATACACAGATCGAGATTGATGAGGATGAAGGTGAAGACGTGGAGAAAGGGACCCAATCCTTGCTTAAAAAGATCAGTCAGAGGGGACGTTCCAGAGCCTTGTGGAGAACACCCAGTGAAACCAAGGTGAACCCTAGTGAGGGTGTGAGAATTCTGTATGGAAAGCCGAACTCACTGCAGAAAGTGCATGAAGAGGATAGAGAAGTATGTTTTGTGGGGGGAGGAGTGCCTAGAAGTGTAAAAATCAATTATGGAGGATGTGGGCAAAGCTTCAGTCATGGGTCACAGTTGAAGAGACACCAGAACACACTCAGGGGACAGGGCCTATGGTTGCAGGGAGTGTGGACCAAGCTTTGCAGGGGTGTCAGATGTCATCCCTCTCCAGAGGACTCATTCAAGGGGTGGAAACTATGGTTGCAAATACTGTGGGATGGGCTACACAGAGAAATCAGCTCCAGTAGGACACAAGAAGACACAATCAGGGAAGAATCCCTATGTTTTCCCAGAGGGCAGACACCATTTTACAGTGAATGTCAAACTCAACACACAAGCAGACCCATGCAAGGTTAAAACACTTTGTGTGCGTTCAATGTAGGGACTGTACCTCATGGAAGACAGGTCTCACCTTACTCCACAAGACACACACTAGGCAGAAGCTCCACACTTGTGGGGACTCTGGGCAAGGCTTTGTACAGAAGTCATACATCATGAGACACCAGAAGAGACTCTCACAGAAGGTAGACCAATTTTTCCTGGAATTTGATTAGTGATTAGCATTCTGTAGCCTCTCACATGTCACAAAACAAAAGTATCCCACACACGCTATATTCCAGGTCCGAGCAGAGTTCAGATGAAGTGAGGTGGCCCCTTACTCTCCCCAAGAGTATCATCAGTACACATTTCCCCTGTTAAACAACCCCTCCACACACATGAAAAGGCATGTGATAGACAAATAGTTCCCTAATCGCAGTGGAAATATCAACACCAATGTAATTCAGGGTTTTTCCACACTGTGTTTCAATGAATTCTATTGCAATACTAACTGGAAGCTCAGATAGCACATTCACTACATCACTGAAGAAAGAGAGTTCTAGGAGGACCACAGAAAACCCGTAAGCTCAGCCACTGCTACAGAATGTCGGCAAGACCCAACGGATGGAGTTGATCCAGATAGTTTACTGCACAGTGAAAGGGAATGGAGGCACACTCACCAGGAAAGGGCATTCCCTGGAGTTCTGGGCATTGAGGATTTTGCTTCTTATTGAGTACTCCCCGCCCTTCCCTTGGCTTCTCCTGCATCTTGTCCTGGTGTGTTCAGAACTCTGAGCATCAGAGGTGGAGGGCTGGAAGGCGCATATGTGTGCACCTGGACAACAGCCAGGTTCCCTCTGGGCACCGGATTGGCCACATTCCTTGCTGGCCTGCAGTTTTCTCATCTCATGTTAACCAGCATCAGCATTCTGGTTCAGTCCTTATCATGTCTGAATCTCCAAAACACCCCCTCCAATTGGGTGACCCAAAGGAACATTTTGAACCTTTCTGTGCCAGTTCTCTATTTGGGACCATGGAAAGGGTGACAGTCGCCTTTTGTTTTGACATTGAAAATTGAGGCAGAACCTGGCATGAGTGGTCTGAGGCCACAAGTCACCAGCTATAATGTTTCTGTGGTCAAGGCTTTATGTCCATAATGCTGAAAAAGGGGAGTTATGGAGGGGAGAGAAGACTGTGTCCAAATTCTGTCATTGAGCAGGCACCTCTGCTTCCACCACATAGATTGGTCTGCCCTGTGCAGGCTGCAATGATTTACACAATTCCCTCTGTGCAGGTCCCCACACTGGGTCACTGAGACAAGACAGCCTCATATTGTTCACAAGATACACTCTCTTTGCAGTAATTAAACCTGAGGAAAATCCCCTTGGCCAGCCATGGGAGAGAAATGACCTTGGGAAGATTCTCTGCCTGAACTGTGCACACTATATCTACACAATGTGATTGTGAACCTTTACATAGCAGCTTCTGTAGTGAATTTTCCTTATAGCTGAGCTTCATTGATTTTAATACTCCAGAAGCCACCTTGGGACTCTAAGTTGTTGCATTTGAAATCCCAGCTTTTAAATTGAACTCCTGTGGGAACGAACACATACTATGAGCAGAGCAGATATGCACAACCTTTGTCAATCCCAACCAAATATTCTGAGTTAATGTCCACAATGGCCCAGGGGCACAGGATACACACGGCACAAAAGTTGGGAAACCAGCGAGACTGCAGATGGGGATGTGGTAAACATCTCCCTCTGTGTACTCCAGAGGGCCTACAGCTCACTAAAGCCAGATTCTCTAGAAATAGCCCTGACTTCAATAAAGAGTAGATGCGAACACAGTCTCTGATTATCCATAACATATCCTGACCTAATGATGGCTAACTGAGCCCCTCTCTCTCTGATTCTGCAGTGACGGAATCACAAATGTGGGACATCCAACTGCCATGAGATGGAATGATGACCATTGTGTTCCTCTCCTGGGACCAAGCTTGGCAAGGGTGTCTACATAAACATGTTAGATTTCCATAATAGTTATCCACTATTGCTTCCTGTTTTTCTCTCCTCTATAGGTAAAGAAAGTTGTGTTTCTTGAGATTCTTTCCTTCCTTGGCAGTGCCCAAGAGAGAACCCCAACACTTTCATAGCATTTTGCCTTCAAGTTGGGACATGGCAAAAGGGTAGAACTCTGTTATATTGCTGACAGAGGGGCCAGAGCTGCATACAAGAGGGTCCACAATCCACCACTTCCACCACCACTAGTCCTGTAAACCTCCTAACCCGCTAAGTGATTCAAGATGTGTAGAAAACAGTTCCCTGTACCTCATTCCACAAAATGCCTTCCTAGTTTGGCCGCCAGGTGTTAAGGTGTTCCCCAAGCCCTCCTTCTGTCACTCCTGTCCTTGCACAGGCCTGCCATCAAACTACATGGCTTACCTGTATGGTGAAATTTTTGTTTGGGCCCACAGCAGAATACCAATCAGGTTCTTGTGTTTTAGCCTTCCTTGCACAGTTCACGAGGTTCTAATGACCTAGTGCATGGATCTGAGGTGTTTACATTCCCCTAACACACATCTGTAAGCATTTTTCAACCTACATTCCTCACGTGGATGAGGGATGCTCCAAGGAATGAGTGTGCCTTCAGTGTGTGGGATCCAAGTCTCTTGTCTGATGACAAGCAGTGGAGGATACTCCCCTGTCCCTGTGACCACAGCTAGTGTGAGGCAACAGGAAGCAGTGCCCCCAGCCAGCTCTTTTCCCTGGCTTATGTGCTCCTCCCAAGCCCCTGACATGAGGTAGGCACCAACAGGGTACCCCTGACTTTGATAGGGAAAGACGGCAGAGAGCACAGGGACAGGTGGATATGTGAGATGTTGGATCGCCACATCCCCTTCTCTCATGCCACTGACAGTTTCCTGCGAATGTTGGCCAGGGTCCCCCCAGCTACATCCATGTCAGAAGAAGCCATGTTTCTTGATGAGTGAAAAAATAGCACTGATACTGTTACAATTATTGGATTCCTTTTACAGCTTGTCACTACATATGTAGTGCAAATAATGGGATGTAAAAGGAACAAAAGACAGTTCACATTCCCCTGCACATTTTCATCACTGTCCTGCTTGTTAACAGTGGAGACATCATTTCCCACACCCTCCATGACTTCAGGTACCATCAGTATTCAAGTTGCAGCAAAGGGTAAAACCATTTATGAGAACACCTACAAGAGGACATGGCTCACATCACTGGTTCCTCAGCAAAACAAAATATTCATCAATACATTGTCACCATCAGTCTACTCTCCTGATGGTCTGAAACATATAGCGAGAGAGGAGAGGACACTGTGTGATGTACTCAACGTGCATTTGTCCCAGCTCGTCGGTTCAAACATGAGCCCATGGGAGTAGACTCCAGGAAATCAGGACACACACCACACAATGAGAGCAATCAATTGGAATGTTTCTTATGAACCCATTGAGTTTTATATACTCTTTGGCATAAAGTCTTTTTCATAACATTACTCTTGCCCCACAGTGTATAGTTAAACACATATGGTCATACTTCCCACAGCCACCAAGAAGATTAACAACAGCACAAGTCACTGCACAAGACTTATGAGCACACACACCTGCCAAGCCCTAAAGCCTTATCTTCACAAGTTCAAAAAATAGAGTTCATATGCAAGGTTTTCTACTGAGTCGTTTTCCAAAGACGAATGCACAAGTTGTCTGAGGGGTAGATCCCTTTGGATGTTCAGACTGAGGAGGGAGCCTTCCACACATTTTGATGGGAATACTCAAGTGACAAATACATAAGACAGGGCTGTCATGGTGCCATGGGGTTCACAAATCACCTGACAGTCCTCATACCGGTATTTGGCTTTGTGAGAAATGAAGATGTGCTGTAGAGCCAGGTCAGGCCAACAATGTATCAGTCATCCTACTCTTTCTCAGGAGTCACTGAATGTATCAACATTGGTCCTTCAATGCACAAGCATTAAGAATTATCTTGGAGCCCCTTGAGGAATAGAAGCTTCAAGTTAGCCTGAGCCCATTGGTCCTCTGGCTAATAATGTTCTTGGTGTTGGGAAATGTCCTTATTGCACGCCCTAAACTTAATTGAAACACAGGAATTGAGAACAAGTATGAGGGCTCCTTAACTGATTTTCAAGGAGAATATGTGAGCCACAATGAATTTCCAGTGTCTTCTCTGTTTACAAATACCTGGACTATCATGATATCTGCAGAATTACAACACGCCTTGTCTATACCAACTTCTAGAAATTCTCAAACTTCTGGAGTGCACCACCATCTGTAAAGTTCTCAACAGCCATAGTATTTTTGTCCTCACAGTTTTCTGACACTGGTATGTCATAAAATCTTCAATGATCTCAAACACACCCTTGGATAGTCAGCATCATGTGCAGGGTATTTATACACCAGGCATACCCATGTCTCTTCCCTATTGTCAAGCAACTGGTGGATAGGCATCTTTTTGTTCTCAATCATCTTTACTCTTTGAGTGTCCGCAATATTTTGCTACACATGGAATAGTACAGCCTTTATGTTTGTATGAAACAACTGAGCCTCGTTGACGTCTGTATGTTTGAAAAACTTCATGGTTTTATGTAGCACCAGAAATGTCTTCAAACTCTGGTATTCTTCCACACAGGTTTAGATTCTAAAACTCAACATCTGCCAGCATTTGCACTGCTTCAAAAAAGATGCAGTATCCCAGCATCTTCTTTTGCTCAGATATAAGGTCTTTCTCAGTACATGCAATATTCTCAACTGTCTGGCTATTTGGCATCTGCACTGTTCTCAGACAACTGGATCATCGCAGAATCTTGACTCTTCTCAACTCATGAAGGATCCTAGCCTCTGCAGTGACCTGTAACACATGCACTGTCCAATCACCAGCAATGTTTTCAATTTTCTTGGCAATTCCAGTGTTTGCACTGTTCTCCAACACCCAGGCTGTTCCCTCATCTTCAGTGACATCAATCATCTGAAGAATTCCGGTGGTCTCTGAGAGTGAAATACAAAAGCCATCACCGCCACTGGGTTGTTATCATAAACAGGTGTATCACAGCATCTTCAGTGCTTGAAACCATGGACTATCCCAGCATCTATTTCAGACTCCGTGGTTACTCACATCTCCTGCAATGTTCTCTGTGCCTGAACAATCCAGCGTCAGTTACATTCTACAGCTACATGACTATGCCAGGACTTCAGCATCCAAAACACCAAGAGTCTCCCAAAGTCTTCATGTTCAAAGTGTGGTCAATCACTACAAACGCAATCGCTCCAACTCACCAATTCAAATAATCCAGCATTTGCAGGATTTTCAGCAACCAGATTATCCCGGTGCTATTTCTCTCAAATCATAAGTTCCATCCCCTTGTCAGCAGTGTTCTCAATCTTCTGGATTATAAAGCATCTTCATTATTGACAAACAGCTGGACAATTGCTGCAACAGCAATGTTTCAAACACCTGGACTACTCAAGCTTTGACAAAGCTTTAAAACACGAGGGCTATTTCAGCATGTGATATTTTCTCCAGTACCTGTGCTATATCAGCATCTGTGGTGTTCTCAGCTGCGGAGTATCCCAGCACCTTCTGCGTTTCCAGAACAGAACCATGACTCGACAAGTACAAGGTCTCAAACATCCAATTAGAGCAGTATTGACAGTGTCTCTGTTATCTCAGAATGTGCAATGTACTCCAACACCTTGCCTGCTGCAACCTATTCAATGTTGTCAAACACATAGATTACACTGCGTCTGCCATGTTATCAAACTCTGCCAAAATTCACAGTGCCTGCAAAGTCTCAAAATCACGGACTCTCACAGTCTCAAAGTTGTGAAACACTCGGGCAATCCAGCATCTTAAAGGAATGTAGAGAAATAAAATATTCTTATCATCTTAATTGTTCTCAAACACCTGGTGTATTTCAGCTTCTACAGTGTCCTCAATGACCTGGAATACCTCTGCACAGTTCTCTGTTCAAACACCTGAATCCTCTCAAAGTCTGTGACCTGTGGGAACACCCGCAATATTCCAATATCTCCAGTGTTCTCAGATGCTTAGACGCTAACAGACTCTGCCAAGTTCTCAATCACATGGAGCATTCCAAACTTCTCTCACAGTTCTGAGCCACATGACTCAGCAATTTTTGTTGTCAAATATTATGAGAATCCCAAAGACTGCACTGTTCTTGCCTGTGTTACCAACACATGGACTATCCAGCATGTTCAGTGTTGCCAGGACCTGGGCTCTTCGCAACATATGCCAAGTGCTGTAAATGAGGACTGAGTCAGCACCTGCAATGTTCTCAAACACTGAAAATGTCACTGTGTCTGCAGTTTTACCATGTACCTGGACCAGAGTTACCATTATTGGTGATAACAGAGGCTTGGATATCTTTTACTCTTCAGTTACCACAAACACCTGATAGAAACTGCACTATCCCACCTTCTGCTGTGTTTACAAAACCTGGGAGGAACCCAGTTTAGCTTTGTTTCAAACGCCTATGCTGTTTGTCCCTCTTTCATATTCCAAAACACTCACAATAGTCGTGTGCCTTCTAAGTTCTTGAACACATCAACTTTACCACTGTGTGTATCATTCAGATACACCTGTGCTTTTCATGACATTTTCTGTCTTCTCACACACCTCAATTATGCCACAGTCTGCAATAGTTCCTAGATTCTTAACATGTCGCTGCATCAACTGGATCTCCAACATCTGGATGATCCCAATCCTAGCTATATTCTTCAACACCTGGAATACCTCAGCATCATCAGTGTTCTCAAACTCTTGATCTATACCAGCATTGTTAGTGTTCTGAAACACTCGAACTCCCCCAGTATCTTCAATGTTCTCACACACAGTTACTATTATCAGCAACTGCAGTTTTTTCCAGCACAGTAAGCTCCTCAAAATCTCCAGTGTTCTCAAACATATGGACTAGTACAGCATCTGCTGTGCTCTCACTCACCTGTACTCGTCCAGCATCTGTAAAGATGTCAGCCTTCTGCAGTATCTGCTAGTATCTGTAATGGTGTCAGAGAGTTGGAGTAGCATAGCCTTTCAGGGATATCAAACACCTGGTATATCCCAGCATCTGCATTGCTCTCCAGCTCCAGCTGTTTGACAGGTTGTATTCTTCTCAAACATCTACTATCCCAGCATCTGAAATACTGTCAAAAACACATAAGAATCCAATGTCTTCTCTCTTCTCAAACACCTGAACAATCTCTAGCAGCATCTGTAAGGTTGAAGGACATCTTTGCTAGAACAAGCACCAGCAATGTTCCCAAAAGCCCTGACTATTGATCACCTCTTTAGTGTTCTAAGCAGATGAAACACCCCAACCTAAACAGTGCCTCCAGCAATTTGAGTATGCAAAAATGTTTTCGTTCTCAAATATGTCAACTATCTCTTCATTTGCAGTGTTCTCAAATACTTGAGTAATTCCATTATCTGCATTGTTCTCAATATCTGAATGTTTCCAGAATCTGAGACATTCTCAACCTCTGTGCTTTCTCAAGGTCTGTAGAGTTTTCCAATACCTACACTATTGTAGTTTCCTCAATATTCTCAAACACCTGGACTTTGTCACCATCTTCATTGTTTTCCAACATGGAGATTATCCCCCTTTTTCAATATTCTGGAACACATTAGCTATCCCAACTTCTGCAGTGTTCTCTGACTACTGAGCAATAATGCCACCAGCAATGTATCAAGGGTCATCAGTATTCCAGCCTAGCAGTGTTTTCCAACATATGGACTCTTCTTTCATCTTTAATGTTCTCAAAAACATAGACATCCTAAAGTCCTCAGTTGTCTCACCTCATCAAGCATCACAGTGACTGCAGTATAATCAACACCAGCAGATCCCACTATCTCCAATGATTGAAACACTGGACTATCCCATGGTCTGTTCTATAACCTAGTTACTCACATATCGGAAACATTTAACACTGGGCCATCTCATGTCTGAAGAGTTTTCACTCTGCTGGATTTTTCCAGCACTGAAGTATCTCAAATGCTAAGGGCATCCCAGGGTTATCTTGTTCTCTGGTATTTGGACAATAGGAAGCACTGCAATGTTCAACCACTATCATGACTTTGAGCAATAGAGTGTCTTCAGTGTTAGCAAGCCACTGATATCCCAAGTGCTTTGTGTTTTCAAATCTGATCTATCTCTATGGAAGCATGTTTTGAAACACAATGTGTGACTCAGCATGTTCTGTGCTTTACAACTTGAATCAATATTGTCAGGAGTCTGAGTTATTCCAATGTTTTTGTCCTTTGTAGCACCGGGAATATCCCAGTTTCTGCATTGCTCTCACACACTTGGAGTACTTCCAACTTCTGTAATATTATCAAATACATGGGATATTCCCAGCATCTCCCACTGTTATAATGATGTGACTGTGCCTGAGGCAGCATCGAACTAAGAAGTCTGTAGTATCCCAACATCTATATGTTGTGAAATATCTGGACAATCTATCATTCTGAAAAGATTTCTAAAACCTATACTATGTGCAGCTCTTTTGTGTTGTCAAGCACATGAACTGTCACTGTGTCTGCAATGTTCCCCTGAACCTGGATTAAATCAGTGTCAAAAATACTCTCAATCCCCTGGTTGTATTCAGCATCTGCTGTGTTGTCAGACACCTGAATTATCTGAGCTAGTTTAGGGGTATCGAATATCTGCACTCGCCCAGTCTCTGCAGTGTTTTAAAAACGTGGAGAATCTCAATTTCTCTTTGTTCACATATATCTGCACTTTGGAGGTGTCTATAATCATGAAAACCCACATTATTTCATCATCTTAATGGTTCTCAAAGACATGAAGTTTACCACCTTATGTAGGGGTCACATATCCTGGGCTATATACTGTCCTGAGAAAGACTTCAAACCCCTGGGGTCTTCGAGCTTCTTCCCAGCTCTAAACACCTGAAGTATCAACACCTTTGAAACATACTACAATACGAGCCATATGCTGGCAAATTTTGTTGTCAAATACATGGACTATACCAGCATCTGCAGCATTTGCAACACTTATTACTTCCCCTGTGTTCGCAATGTACCCAAACACTATCCTACAGTCCTCAGGGTCCTCCACCAAATGGAAGATCCAAGCTTCTGCAGTGTTCTATAACACCTGAAGGATCCCAGCATCAGCAGTCTTCTCAGACATCTTATTAATTTAGTGTTGGCAGAGTCCTCCAACACATGGGCTATCCCAGGATCTTTGACATTCTCAAACACCAGGAACATGGCAGGCAATTTCCTCAATGATCTGAAGCACAAGGATTATCAGGGCCACTGCCTTGTTACCAAATCCCAGCACAATGCCAGTATCTTCCATGTTGCAAGTCCTGATATATCCGGGAGTTTCTCCTCAAATACTTGATTAATGACATAATTTGTAATGTGCTCAAACACTTGGAAAATCTCTGTATGAGCAAAATTCTCAAAGGACAGGTTGATACCTGTACTTCAGTGTCTGAGGCCCAACACTATCACACGTTCTTTGTGCTCCCCCAAAATATGGAGAAACGCAAAGCCTTAAACTTCCTCAGACATACCAAATAATGCAGAGTTTGCAGTGTTTTCAGACATTTGGACTTTCCCTGTGTCTTTTTTTTTATGATGCATGTGAACTACAATATTGTCAGCACTGTTCCAAAATACCTGGAGTAACCAACACCTTCAATGTCTGCAACCACTGAATGACTGCAGAGACTTCAATGTTGTAAACTCCTGGATGATCCCTCTAGCAGAAATATTCCACCCTCATGGACTTTACAGCACTTGCAGTGTTTTCCATTACCTGGCCTATTCCATCACCCACAATGTCTTCATACATGAGGGTTGTACCAACTTCAGTGTCCTCAAGACTGAAAACTATCACATTATGTGCATGTTCTCTAACATCTGGTATCCATTAGGGTCTGGATTGTTCTCATACACCAATATTTTCTGAATGTCTGAAATGTCCTCAAACACTTGGACTATCCCAGCATATTCAAAGTTCTCTAACATCAGGGTTAGGACACTGCCTTTGCTCTTTTCAAACACATGGACGACCCCAGCTTCTTCGTTGTTGTCTAACACGTGGAATATGCCAGCATCAACATTGTTTCCAAACCCCTTGACAATGGCAGCCTTTACAGAGTTCTCCATCACCTGCCTATTCCCTCATCTTCAGTGACCTCAGTCATGCAGACAACGCAGTCATCTTCAATAATCTAAAGCACTTGGGTCATGTATGTGATACTAATATTTTCACACTGCAGGGTGATTCAAGCATCTTCAATACTCCAGCATTTTGAGAGTTCCACAATGCCTGGGCTACCCCATCATTTGCAGATCTCATGCTGCTGGACCATTGCCAGCATATGTCAAGTTCTGTAACTCCAGAGTGGTATTAGTATCTGAATGGTCTACAACACTGGGACTTTTCACAGTGTCTGCAGTGCTCACAAACACCCGGACAATTCCAGCATCCTCATTATTTACAATCCCATGGATGATCACAGTTACTGCAAAATGTTCAGGCACCTTGACTATGCCAGCACATGAACTGTTGTCAGACACCTGGAACATTCCTATCTCTGCAGTGTTCTCATATATCTGGATTATGGCAGCACTGAAAAACCTCAAAATCCAAAACAGTCTTTCCATGTGCATGCCATGAAAGACCCGTTGTACAACATTGCCTGCAGTATTTTCCAACAGCTATACTCTGTCAGCATGTGT
This sequence comes from Trachops cirrhosus, assembly GCA_028533065.1. NCBI lineage: Eukaryota > Metazoa > Chordata > Mammalia > Chiroptera > Phyllostomidae > Trachops > Trachops cirrhosus. The sequence goes on along the minus strand of JAPYXV010000016.1, from coordinate 932,915 downwards.
TATGTTCCCATTCACCTGGATTTTGGAAAGTCTCTTCACAATTCAGAATAGCTCATGTCCACCAGGGTCAGCATATTCACAATAGGCTGGAATATCAACATGCATTACTGTCCTCACACATCTGTAGTATTTCAGTGTATTACGTATTCTCAAACACCAACAACACTTCAGTGACTTCATGGTTTCACACACTGAAGTGCAGGACCCTTAACAATGTTACAATTATCTGGGCTAACTCAGCATCTGCAAAGTTCTCAGACTCCCGGACATCTGCAATGTTCTCCAATGAGTAGAATTCCCCTGTAAAGAACAGTCTCGAACCCTGTGACTTAGCCCAGCACCTTTTCCTTCTCAGAAATCTTCTATCCCAATGCCCCCAATGTTCTCCAACACATGGAATGATACACTGTGTGCAACATTTTCCATCTACTGGTGATTTCCAGGGCGTTTTTCTTCCCAAACTTCTGAACTAAAATTTTGCCATCAGTGGTATCAATCTCTGGGTTATCCACCATTCAATGTGCTCATTAAACACCTGGATGACCCTGTGGCTGTGACAATTCAAACACTGGGTCTACTCAGCATTTGCAATGCTGTCAAGCCTTGAAATTATCCCAGTGTCTGCAAAGTTCTAGAAGGCCAGGTTTTTACCAATCTGTTTTCCTTATGAAGTTCTAGACCATGCCAGCTCTGTAATATTACAAGGTGTGCAGTACATAACATCTTCAATATTCCCATCCCCCTGGCATCTCAGAGATGCCTCAGTGTACACACTTATTTTAGCATCTTTAGGGATGTCAAACACTTTGAAATTCCTGATTCTAAAATGATCTCCAAGCCAGCTATTTGCCAACTAATTGTTTGCAACAATTTGCAGTTGTGCAATTTCTCGATCCCCCAGAGTATCCCGAGGTAGCAGTATTCTGGAATGTATGGACTATTTAGAACATAAATGTTGTTCCCCACACCTGAACTCTTTCAAAATCTTTAGTATCCCAAAACAGCTGAACTATCTAAGGGTAGTGTTGGCCATGCTTTCAAACACCCTTACCAATTGAGCATCTGCACCTTTCTCAAACACCTGATGTATCCCACAATCTTCAGTGTAAGCCCACGAGTGAACGGTCGCTCCACCAGCAGGGTTTGCAAATCTGGAGTATCTCAGTGTCATGTTGCTTACCAAGATCTATGCCATTCCAGAGTCTGCCGTGCTCCAAACACTGAACGAGACATTCATCAGATTGTTTAAGAACACACACAGACCTTATCCTCCTCCAATTCTCAAACACATGTGCTATCTAAGCAACTGAAATCGTCCCTATTCACCTAGACGAGATGAGCCCCTGAATTGAGCTCAGGCACCTGGAGACCACCAGTGTCCACATATTGTCAATATTCTCAAGGAGCTGGAAGTGCCAGTGTCTGTAGATGATCTCTAACACGTGGAGACATCACACTGTGAATATACCATTGTCTTCAGAATTCTCAAAGTTTTGGACAAATCTCAGCATCTGCAATTCTCAGAATCATGGCATATCACAGCGTCATCTCAGCTTTGAAACACCTGGACTCTGCCAGTGTCTAAAATATTCTATAAAAAATGGACATGCCAGCATTTCTAGGGATTTCAATTTAGTGACTATCCCAGTGACTGGAGAGTCGTCAATCACCTTGAACATCTTGGCATCTTTTCCTTGATGCATCTACACTATCCCTGAGTCTGAAATGTTCTCAATCACCTGGCTCATTCTGGTCCTACACTGTTTCTGAACACCAGAGCTATATCAGTGTACTCAAAGTTTTCAAACACCTGCACTATTCCTAACATCTCCGGTGTTCTCAAACACCTAGCAAATCCCAGCATCTTCAAAACTCTAATACTTCTACACGATCCCAGCGTTTTCAAGTTCTCAAACTCATCTGATATTCCAAAGTGTGCAGTGTTCTCAACCAGAAGAAATCTCTCAGCACCAGCCAAATTATCAATTTAATGGAGTATATTAGGATTTGGAAAGTTTTGAAACAGCTGGCCTTGAAGTGTACTGCAAGTTCTCAAGCACCTGTACAGCCCATGGTCTACATTGTCCTGAAATACCTGAGCTATTGATAGCAAGTAAAGAGGTCTGAGACACTTGGGGTATTTCAGCCTCAGCAGTGATCCAACTCACCTGGAATATCACTATTTCTGGTTCTGAAATGTCTGTTCATTCCCAACTTCAGCCACATTGCTAGAATCCTGAATAATCCAAGTGACTGCAGTGTCCCCAAGAATCTGAACTATCCAAATGTCTATGGGGTCACCCTACACCTGGAAAATTGCAGCAACTATAATAGTCTCATACACATAAATTCTCACAGTTTCTATGGTGTCTTTATACAATTGGACTAGCAGAGGATGTGCAATCATCTCAACACCTGGAATTTACAGGCATGTTCAGTGACATCAAACACCTGTACTCTCTCCATCTCTGACTGTCCACAAACTCCTGCACCTTTTCCAGCATATGCAATTTTCCGAACACCACGAGTTTTCAGCATCTCTGTCTTGTGAAGTACGTGGTGTGTCATAGTGTTTGTATTGTTCCAAAACGCCTGGGCTACTCACAGCCCCTCCTCAGTTCTCATACACCTGGATGACAACCGTGAACGGTATGTCTTCAAACTCAAGGAACTTTCCAGTGTCTTTGGTGATTAATATGTGGTCTCTCCCAGGGTCTCTGCTCAAACACATGCACTTCTCACATTATCTCCAATATCTTCACAGTCTAGGACAATCCCACTCTCCCCGAAGATCTCAAGGAAACAGACTCTGCAAGAATCGCCCTATTCTCAAACACCTGGATAACCTTAGAATCTTTTGCATTTTCTAACATCTGAGCTTGCCAACTACTGCAAAGTTTTCTGACACCTGGACTAACACTGCCTCTGCACAGTTCTAAACACCTGGGCTGTTCCAGCATCCGCATTGTTCTCATAACTCTGGTTTCTCCAAGGAGGTTTATGTTCACCAACACCTGGTTCTTACTAGAATCTTCGGAGTTCCCAAACACCTCTAAAATCCCAGCATAAACCATATTCACAACATTCAACATTTCTGACACAGCCATGCCCATGTAGTCACCCAGGATATTCAGAGTTTTCAAACACTTACATATCGTAGCACTTGCAAATGTCTCAAGCACCTCTACAAACCTAGCATCAACAATGATCACAGACAGCCAGACTGTACCTAACATCTTAGTGTTCTCTAAAGATCAGAGTATCTCTGACTCAGCAGTGATCTCTTGCACCTGTTGTGTCCCAGCTACAATTTGTTCAGAATCATCTGCTCTATTTCAGCATCTGCAGAGTTCTTGAACACACTGAATATTTCTAGCGCCAATCATATTCTCATATACCTATTCCAAGCATCTTCAGTGTTCTAAGCACCTGGAGTATTCCAAACTATGCGCTGTTCAGGAATACCTAGGCAAGTGCAGCATCTACAGTATCCTCAACAACACACTATCTCCAAATCCACAGTGTTCTCCAACTTCTGAATAATTGCAGTACCCACAGATTTCTCAAACAACTAGACTGTAAGAGCTTAGGGCAACATAGGTCACCGGCTATTCACTTGGCTTTGAAGTACATGGCCAAGGTGAAGACAGGACATCTGATGATCCTTTTGGAGCGTGTGAGTATAGCTGTCACTGTAGAATGTAGGTCATCACCTAGGAGGTAGACACCATGAAACATTGGCGTGGAGAGTGGCATTATCTGCAGACAACTAAACAGTGGTCAGGCTTGAGGGTCAGAGGAAGGTTTGGCTCATGTATCCTGTTGCTCCCATAGTTCAAGAACCCACCTAGAAGGACCCACCTAGAAAATCCAACATCTTCATTAAATGCCCAGTTTCTATGTTCGGTCCTCTGAAGATTTCAAAGCAATGCTGACAGTGCAACCTCAACCTGGAAACACCAACCCCCACGGAACCAATGTTTCGTGATTTGACAGTAAAGCTGTCGGGAATGTTCAGAGTCCTTACAGAGTAGATGAGTCTCTCCCCCACTGCGCACACACACAGATTAGAATCTTCCTAGGGAATGCGTCTTCTGGAGTCCTGTGTGTTGGATTATCTACCTTCCTCTTAGGAAGTGCATGTCAGCCCTTCAGAGCAGGGGTACTTCTTTGCCTGCATCTGCTAATGGGGGCATGTGCCTCTTCTATTGCATCCCTTGGAGAGCAAGGGTCTGTTTAGAAGTGCCCATGGGAGCAGGGTCAGGCACACTCTGTTCCTGGACCTGCGGGGGCGTGAGAACATGCTTTTCACAGCTGGGTTGGTTTTGGCAGCTTCAAGCCTTGTTAGGTAGTGCACTGTCCCCAGGGGTTTGGATGTGAGCGTGGGGTCGCTTCTGCCACAGTGGGCGTGTGGCTCACATGGCTGCCTAGGTGACAAAGTTCAGGAGGTGGAAGCCACGGCTGCAGGAGACTTTCCCCAACAGCCATTGAGTGCCACTGTTTACTCATTTTCTTTTTGAAAAGTACCCCCTGTGTAAGCCTGCTACTCCAAAGAAGTGCCTTGTCTCTCACACAGCCCGACCCTCCGCCCAGACTTGGGACTGATCTGGTCTTGAACTGTCACTGCTCAACTCTTCTGAGCCAATGTCCACTGGTTGTACACTGCCCTTGTGCCACTTAGTCCTTATACCTCCCACTGTGACTTCAATCATCCAGGTTCCTCCTGGCATTGCTCAAACATTACTTTCCAGTGCAGGGGGCATGGACCTGGATCTCTCCCAAGTATCCTGTGGCAAACCTGTTGGGCCCTGTACCTGGAGCTGTAGCCCCCCTGGTATTCACTCTGGTCCCAGGGAGCTTATTGTCCTGAAGCACCATGCTTATCATTTGATTTCTCAATATCCTCTACAATTTTTGGTCTCCAATCTTATCATGTGCTGGGATACCATTGGCTATTTGCTGTGTTCGACAGGAAATCCTCTGGGTGTTGCGCTCATGCACAGGCTAAGTGGACTCTGCTGGTGTTTTGAAACAGTTTGTTTAGAGATGGCACATGAGACTCAGCTCTGTATGGAAAGCCCACAGCATTGAAGTTTCATGCAGGAACCCGACCTTCATAGAAGTTTGCCCCTAGGAACCAGGCCTAGAAAATGCATCCAGGCTGTTTTGGCTTGCTCTTCCTAAAACTCCCTCACCCTGGTGGGAAAGAGTAGGTGGTTATTTCCTACCTTGAAGGTAATTTCCAATGCATGTATGAATTTTCCCAAAGATGGAGCATAATCAGCTTATCACGGCTTTTCCTTTTGTTTTTTTTAAAGATTTTTATTTATTTATTTTCAGAGGGGAAGGGTAGGAGAGAGGGAGAGAAATATCAATGTATGGTTGCTTCCTGTGCATTCCCTGCTGGGAACTGGCCCGCAACCCAGGCATGTGCCCTGACTGGGAATCGAACCGTGATCTCTTGGTTCACAGGCCCACGCTTAATCCACTAAGCTACACCAGCCAGGGCTCCTTTTGTTATTTTGTCTCCTTGATTGAACCTGAAATGTAGAAAACACCATTCTATTTAATAGATAATAAATCTTTTACTGATGTAAGACCCAAGAAGGACAACAAATGCCTGTGCAGACAAGGACTGGGGCTCTCTCCCCTTCAGAGAAGTGGCTGCAGGATGCTCATCTAGAGAGAGTACCATACTACTACATTCTCCACAGGACTGCTGTACTCTGTGTGCATTTGTTAACATATTCAGCCACAAAACACAGACTCAACTCACCAAAGTCTACCACACACACCCACCTATCTCTCCACCACCATCCAATTAGTTAGAAATGTGTTTTTAACACAGAAATAATTTCTTCACTCCTGTCTGATGTCTCAGTTGGTGAGGTGTCATCCCACAATCCAAATTTGGCGGGTTCCATTCACAGTCAAGGCACATACCCAGAATGTGGTTCAGGCACACATTGGGTACACAGCAGAGGCAACCAAGTCATATATTTGTTCACTCATGGATGTTTCTGTATTTGTCCCTCTCTCCATCCCTCACCCTCTGAAGAAACTGAAGAAAAGTTGTGCTCCTGTGACCACAAAGAATGGTTTAAGGGCAAGTGTTCATTTCATCTCATCATCCTGAGAAGGCTCCTTAGCATTTTTCAGTTTGCACTTTAAGATCCTCTTTTACAGGCTTCCATATTGAGGTGGCCATTATTATATATTTTTTGTGAGAATGTGCAATTTATTTAAAGAACATAGTGATTTTTGGAAAAGAGGGAAGGAAGCACGCTCATTTCCTGATGCACAAGGACATCAATTAACAGTATGAACTGGAGCTTTCGGTTCATTACACACATGGGTGCATTGCACCATTTTTTTTTTTACTGAAAATGGCATGACCTCAGTTTGTCAACATCTTCTTTCCACCCAAAATCTCCTGTCTCAAATGGTTTCCTTCTGTTTTCCCACTTATTCTTTCTCCCACACACACACAGGGAGTGCTCTGCCTCAAACAACCCCTCTTGCTGAGAAAGAATGGTGATTCTGGAAAGGTCTGTACAGCACAAATTGCCTACTTTTCATTCAGATTTGAATGTGAAGTGTGAGTAATGCTCTTAGGGTCAGAGAAGCTGTCCAGTTTCTTTTATTTGTAGAGAAAGGGAGCACCCCAAGCTCAGCCATGCAGGATTTGATGTCCTCCTGTGAGCCTTCTGGTCTGGTGGAATGAGATTTGAAGTAATGGACATAAGGGAAGGTACAAGGGTCCAGGATTTTGGGAAGCTGAGCTGACACATGACACTGAGTGGTGGTCCCTTGGCAGCATCATGGGCATTGTCCAGTGCACCTTAACCTAATTCTTTTTTTGATTTTGTAGATTTTGCACAGATCATACCTTTAAATGTGCACCCTCAATATTCCTCATAAGCTGGTATTAACAGGAAATTTTTGGCACAGGAAATCAAGCCATTTCCACAGGTCAACATGATGGTGACCACACTACCAGGCTTACTGAGTTGGAAATCTAAAGAGTTTATGTAGGCACTGTTCACAAGACTGGCACCAGGAAGGACACCCAAAGGTCATTATTGCAGAGTCGAGGTGTTTGGCTGTCTCACTTCTGTGAAGTAACGAAAACAAAAGCAGGAGTCAGCATGCTTATGCCTCCATCATTAGGGACAGGATACAATACCATTATTCACTGACTTTCTTTCTCTTCTCTTTGCATTCAAGTCAGTCCTGTTCCTAAAAATATGTTGACTTCACAGAGCTCTCAGGGACTTTGCTTACTCAGAGATCGATGTTTACCCTGTTCTAAATTTGAGTTCTTTCCACACTGTGCACCCAGGGGAATTTTGTGTGCCTGGCCCATGTGGACATCATTTTGGAATGTGTGACTAGGGATGGAAAGTGTGTTTATATCTCCTATGTTCTTAGTATGTTTATTTTCCCAGCACTTAGTATGTTAATAGGACTTCAATTAACAAACAAGTGTTTTGTGAGACAACAATTATAATTCTGAGATGGTGTCAATGGAATATTAAACTGAGTAATGCCCTGATACAAGGCAAGTGCTCTACAAAAACTACTGTGTCACAGGGTTCATAAATGCTGTGTGCATGTGATGTGCACAGAATTCAGGCTGATGCGGTCCCCAAATTCAGTCCACACCAAGGTCTCAGCAAGGGACCACCCCACAGCATATTGCCAATACCACCTTGCTGTATGTTTAGGAGGATAGAAGGTGCCTCGCCCAACATTGTTTTGGACAAAGTCCTACCCAGAGACATGTAGCCAACTTTGTTGTGTGGGTTAGGTTTGGGATTAGGGTTGGCTTGATCTGAGTAGAGAAGTCCAGACAGCAGGAGGAAAATGGATGCATCTCTGGTTTTGGTTGTGCTGAAAGTGAACAATCTCATCAGGGCTGATGATGAAAAGGCTGCTGGGGCCATATGCTTTGTATCTAGATAGGAACGGCCCTGTGTATGCCTCTCATTTGGTAACAATGTAAGCTACGTGTCCCACAAAGGATTCCTTCAGTCGATTTCCTTTTTCATTTCCATACACTGCATCTTCAGATAGGGAGAAAGCTCAAAATATTTTTTTTTTTTTGTCTACGATTTTGCCAGAAGGTGACATTCAAGAAGCATCAATGGCTGTTTTACAACCTCTGTGGTTGGGACTGCACTGATCTTTCCCAAATGTATGTGTCTCCAAGTCTTGTTAAAGAGAGGAACCACAGGCCTCAAGGCTGAGGTGTTTGTCTCTGTTTCCAAAATCACACAATACAAATATGTCTCCACTCGAGCCACTCACCATGTATCTATACTTGGTTGCATTCTGAGTTAGCCATTGACACATACAGTAGGACTCCCTCTCTTTCAATATGTCTGCAATCACACTTCTTACACAGCTGACTGCCATACATCTCCAACCAGACTGCCATTCTCTCTCCCTTGAAGATGAAGGAATCTCTGAGGAGATTCTCCACTGATAATTGTTTTCCAAATATGCTCACCTCGAATCTCAGAACACGGAAACAACGCTCTGTGGTTGAATATTGAACTAATGCCTTATTTCTTTCACACAAGTTCTTAGGGTCTCAGGATATATCAGAGATACCGCATTTCCATCCTCATGGCATCTACTCTACCTCAGATCTCACCCTCTATACCAAGACTGAGACCTGAGCGACCTCAGCAAGCTTGACCCCCATGACGTCTTTCATTTCTGGTGCAGGGGATTACTCAGCTGTGATCCTTGTCTGTCCTCAGATGTGATATTAAATGTGAACTCCTGAGAGTGTGCTTTCCTGACAATCTGTCATGCCACACTCTCCCCTCACATGGATCTTTAGGCACTCGCTCTCGCTCTAATCAATGTGTATTATGGCACATATGCAATCACATGTATGTTCTCCATAAGGATATGGGATGTGTGATCTGTTTCAGCAATGAACCTAGTTATGTAAGCCTCAGTGGAATCTGTGCTTCAGGAATGTCCATAAGTTCAATTGAACTGTAATCCCATCCCCCTTGAGAATCCAGGGTTCTCCCAGGTTTCTAGTGCCAAAATTTGTCTAGCATGGAGCTTTGTGTTTTGAGGACCCAAACTGTCTTTTTCCCTCAAGGTTTTTGCAGTTCTCTTGATAGGAAAGAAACATTGTGTAGAGAACCAAATGGAACAGAATTCTGAGGGATGCCATTGAGGGAGTATGATGATGTAGAAAGACACATGGGATTGTGGTGGTTGATGGTCTCTGGCTCTCTGATATCTCCCATTTGGAAGAGGTTTTGTCCTTTATTCAACATAATTGTAGAAATTTCACCCTTTGGTGGTGTGTATTGCAGAAAAGCCACTGAAGTTTTTTCTATTGTAATTCTTTGGTGTGGTGGTAGTACTCAGAAAAACTGCTTTATCCTCCTGTAATCAAAGCTCTTTCAGGTCCCGTGAGGATTTTACTGCCACTGTGGACCACCAGGCAATTCCTTTACTTGCCATCTACACACTCGTTTCTGTCTGTCCAACAAGAGCTGTAGTCCCAGAAGGCAAGTGCCACCCATTTGTCTCTGTCCATCTTTGGCCCAAATTACCCTCTAATCCTTACACTTGGTGTAAACACATCTTTTTGCACAGTTCACTTAGAACACAGTGTTAATTCATACTGTGGCTATCATGTCTAGCATGTGGGAGGTGAGATTCCTGATATCCACAGAGGGGATATGGGAAACCAGAGAACAGGGTAAGATGAAAACACTTCTCATCATCCTGGGGGGGTTCTTCCTTTTGTGTGACCTGTCCAAAGCAGAGACCCACCAGGACATCCCATGCATCCTTCCTCACTCCAAACACAGCCCCAAGGATGTCTGATAGCCTGAGCCTCATCTCAGGGGGTCAGTATGAAAGCTGCTCTGTTGGGATTCCATATGTCCACTATACTGTCTTTAATAAACCTATGGGTGATTTCACAGGACAGTTGCAAATGCACAAGTCCTGATGCTTCCCAGAGTCTGGATGAGAGAGGAGCAGGTATTAAGAAAGCTGTAGAGCATATTCCTGTACTTGAAGAGCTGCAGGTGTGGGTGGGTGCCCAGGCCATCCATTTAACTGAGCCTCCATCCATTACTCTGCTGTATATTTCATATGCAGGGAGGGCGAGATTTAGGCACTTAATGCCTACACAAAATTACTGTACCAACACATATCATGTCACTTTGCAAAGCTCACTCACAGACGTGTTCAACATTGTGGAGCTGCTTGATCTCCTGGTACACATGCCACTTTCCTTCTCATGGTTATACATCCACATTGACTTCCTTTCTCCTCAGTTCTAAGTTGGAGAAGAGCAGGTGAGCAAGGTTGTGTGGTCTGAAGGGTTAGTCTCTTTGTTCTGGTTTCACACGAGGTTCTTTTATCAAATTCCATTGTAATATACTAATGTGCCAATTAACTGTTTTATCTTTCCAAAACCTATTCATTCACAAAATATTATTTGAGGGCACACCATGTAGTTTAGGCATTAAGCACATGCCTGTGCTGACACGACCAAGATAGTAGAGATGTTGTCATCTCAGGCCATTTTATTGGACAACAGCACGTGTCAATTGTTTTGTATTTAACTTAATGCTTTTGCACCATATGGTAACTCCATATTCCTATCCTCACTGATCACAGTGAAATTCAGGAGCTCAGAGAATTTACAAGGTCCATTGCAAACTTCAGCCTCTGTTTCACTGACCACAAGCCATGGTCTATATACAGTCCACTCCACACACCTATACCATAATGATCTGTGCTTATAGAGGATTTAACGGAACTATAGTGTCCAAATCATTTGCTCCTTTCCAATTCTTGTTTAAAGGCTCTGCAGGGGTACTTGCTTCTCCAGGAGGGGACACTGTAATCTGGGCCCCTTCCGGTCTACAGCTCTAGTCTTCTGAGCAATCCCTTCCGCCTAGATTCATTAACTAAGTTATTTGGGCACTGCCTTCAAAGTACATCTCACATAGCAAAAGGTCACATGCACTCATTTAACTTTTAATTCTTACTGTATATTTTAAGAAGTGTGTCTTTAGTTAATATTTTGACAATTCTTGGAAGAACCTGAGGAGTATGAATATTACAGGGAGAAGTGATGGTATATGTGGATACTGAATTCACCACACAAAAACAATCCTTTCAGGCTCCATTGTTGCTGATTTTTCTATAAAAGTGAGTGTGATAGATATGGGACAAAAGAAAGACAGAGGTGGCTTAAAAGTATCTAGACAAAAAGGGAAGAATGTAAAATTTGCATGTTGTCATATATGGAAAAGAATACTGTATTTGAACTTGTTGGATCCCATCAATTCTGTTTGAATAAAGTTGTACTGCTGGCAAATGCTCTTCAGTTTCATGATCCATCGCATGCTTATTGTTAATGTTTCCGTGGCTATGACATTTGTGGATGTTCGCCAACCTGATTTGCAAATTGACAGTGTCTGAATGTGAGATTACAGTGGTGCTATCAATTTACTGATCATATGCCCTCACTTTTGACAATTCAAGATAAATTATCTTTGGTGTTCTTTGACGAAAGGTAGTTGAAATTGTAATAGTGAAACCATTCATGTTTCCAATTCTCAACAGGCTCTCTGAGGCATCTGAGAAAAATCAGGTATAGAACAGCTTCCCGGAAAGCTTAAAATGCAGAGTGCAGGCAGGCTGAAGAAAGGAGTCTAAACAGGATGATGCTGACCTCATTAACACTCAGAAAATGCTGTTACTTCTTCCTACATGGATGGGCATTGGAAGCCAGTCCACCATAGGCACCTTTCTGCTGAATAGTGTGAACCTATATGAAGTTATTAGGTCAAGCATAACTTATGTTTTTTAATCATCAAACCTGAAGATCTACGGGATTGGATATGCTTTCTTTGAGTGAGAAGTTCAGCCACTGGGTAGCCTATATCTTACTTCTCCAGGGATCATCTGCTCTACAAACAACCTATACATCAGTAAGGATTCCTCAGTCAGAGGATGTTAATGCCTCTGTCAATTCAGCATGACAGCACTGTGCATGAAATCAACCATTAGATGAATGGTGTAGTAGTATACAGACACGAACATGAAGCTTTATAAAACTATGAAAATCTTACCAGGACTCTAAGTTCTTTACTGCAGCCAAGGATGAGATTGTTCTATTTTGGTACTGTGAGCTCAACAATATAATGAAACATTTCTATATCTCTGAAACTCTCTACATTTCCCTCCCATTACCTGCTTTTGTGTCCATGAGGAAGGTTTTCTTGTCAACTGGCTTTGGGAAATACTCACCTTCTGTAGCCTGTGAATTCCTCCCCAGAACATTTGACTATAAGGTAATGAAGTGTTTTGATAGGTATATGTTTGCAAAATGTGGAGACACTCATTAGGTGCAGAAAATTCTGGATCAGAGAGCAGCCTAAGGATGAATGGAAAATGTTCTCTGAGTTATCACTGAGGCCTATGTCTCTCTTGGGAGCACCACCTAGTATTATTCCCATGCTTCAATGGGACAAAGCATCATCTCTGACCTCTGCTATATTCATATTCTATTTCCAAAGGTAAGTTGGTGTTTCAGGACAAATATACAATAAATGTCATGTATAATTTCACACACCCCATTACTTTGTCCAGACCATTTCTCCTTCCTTTCTTCACCTTCTAAATGTCCTTGTACAGGCTAAAGGCCCCTTGTACACCTTGTCTCTTTTTTTTTTATCTTTGCACCCACATGGGTAACCATTAGATTAGGGGCAGCATTAGAGATTCCTAGCAATGCATTTTCCTCTTAGTAGACCAGACTAACATAGTTTCTATGAATTTGAGCATAACACCATGAAATCAGCTGCAGTTTAAACTCCAGACACATGAAAGCAGACCTACACTGCTTTCCAAACTTTAGAAAAACTAGACAGCTCGAGGACATGTCTGAAACCAGTAACTGATTCAGTGATCAACTGCACCCTGCTCTGGCCCACAAACTCATCTCCCTTAATCATCATGATTACTATTTTTCCCTCAAGTCCTCTTGCTCACCATCAGGCAGCCAGATGTTACAGCACTGTTTAAGCAACAGAACTACCTTCTCTTGTCCTGATGACAGCTGTTCTAAACTGCTTTTATCATTCATTTCATGTTTTATTCATTTGCCGCTTATTTATGGGTGTGTAGATATTCATGACTATTTTATACATTCCAAAAGTTTGTTTGAAGAGCCACTTACATCACATTTCATGGCTTGTGTTTTGCATGGTTGCTGAACATCAAATACATTACTGGTCTACTCCTGAGATTCAGCCTGACTTAAACCATGTCTGTGTCAGGAGGTCACAGTGTAGCACTGTGTCACGTTGAACCCTCACGTTGCTGCACCATTAGAGAGGCTGGTATATACTTCATTTCAGGGGAGCCTCATTCTCCTCCACAAGATCCTTTGTGGCAGGCCAGCATTGGCAGCAGAAAGCTGGGGGAGAGTCTATGGGCACAGGAGACAAAACAAGAGCTTTTTCTGAAGGGAGAAGGAGCTGCAGAGTTTATTCCTCCACAAAGCCATTATGAATCACTTTAATGTGTCTGGGAAGTCTTCAAAAGCAGTGTGTGAACACTTCCTCATAACAGCCAGTCCTGGTCTGACAAAAAGGAACAAAATTCCTTCAGATAGTTGTCAACACTGAAGAGATCTGTGGAAAAATGGATAGATAGACGACACATGATAGATACATAGATAGATAAATGTATACATGACAGATGACAGATCAATAAATACATGATGGTTAGATAAATAGAGAGATAGATAGATACATAGACAGGCGATAGAAAGATAGAGAGAGAGAGATAAATAGAGAGAGGATACATGCAGAGATAAATAGAGGATAGATATTTAGATGATAGATAAGAAGATAGATAGTTAGAGAGATAGATAAACAGATAGACAAATGACAGATAGATAGATAAGCCTAGAAGCAGGTGTTGTATACCAGGCTACTGTGCTCCATCAACTCACATTATGACATCCTCAGAGCCAAGAATAATTCCTTTTCATGCTCTCATAGCAGCTTTTCTCCTCATCCTCCATCGCTGCCCATATTTCCCTGGTGAAACAGATGGCAATGTTCTGGAAAGCATCTTCAGCTAGAAGAACATTCAAGGATTTTTCTGTAACACAGCAATGGAAGTGAGATCATGGAGAGGGCCTTCAATTCCTCTTCAGTTCAGTAGGCAGACCAACCAGGGCCTCTGGTGGTCTGCAAAGACAAAACTGTCTGCCTTCCAGTGGAGTCCCAGATCCTCAATACATTGAAATTGTTCCCTGACACTTCTGTAAAAAGGTGGTTCCTCTCATTCCCTTGAATTTCTGCCCCATGCTGACACAGCGCTACACTGTGAGATTGGAGTTGGTGTAGCTTTAAGGAAGCTCTGTCACCAGATCAGCCCCTCCCAATAATGTCCTTTGTCCCTCAGAGCACTCTGAACCTTCTCCAAGGTTTGAAACACCATGTGCTCTGAGTCTATATGCTGTTTTCTCCAACACCCAGTGCATGCTGCACATTCACATAGAAGGCCAATCCCAGGACACCCAGTGAAGAAAGGGTCAGCCCCATAAGCAGCTCTGTACGACCTATTAGTATTCCTTGTCCTGCGGATCTCTCTGAGCCTTATCCCAACAGCCTTGATATGTGTCCATCCCTGTCTTGTCCTGTTACATTTCTAGGCACTCAGGATGAACCCAATGCATTCTTCAAGCGGTAACAAAACGAGACACCACAGCTGTCAGGTGTTGGCATATTTCTGAAGCAGCTAGCGCTTTTACAAGTACTGTGCATTTGGGTACTATCCTTTCTACCTGAGGGCACTCTGGGAATTCTCCTGTCTCATCTTAGAATGCACTGTCATGGACAAATCTTTTCTCCATTGCAGCAAAGGCACTCCTAATAGGGTAGAGGAGCTATCCAGCTGGCTGTGTTCTGAAGAGATCTCAGGTAGCTCTGCCACCACCCCTGACCTTCATGGAGTCCCTGTTTCATCAGGTCACTGGGGTCATCCCCCTGACTGCTCTAATATGGCTTTCCTGGCTCTCCTTTTCTCCCTCCCCAACCAGGGCACACTAACATGGGAAGAAGTGCCACAGTGTAATCTGGGTAACTGTGGAGTTCTGGATCAGCATTCAAAATCCCCGTTCCTCACAGTAGATCCCAGGTTTCTGAGAACACCATGGACCTCCTCACTGATGCCCTCCGGCAGTGCTTTCGTTTTGAATCATCATTGTAAGGTTGTGCATGCACATACCCAAGGTGGACTCAACCAGTGTTCAGGCAACAGGAGAGCTCTGACCGAGATCTGCTATCAGGGTCATCACTAAGCACTTATCAGATGCCACAACTCAACTTTGGCTTTGGTGATATTTTCCCCACCTCTGCTTCAGGGCACTATTGTGGCACATGGTCAGCTCCCATGATTCCTTGAAATTGAATCTCAGTTAAGTGCAGAGAGAGTATGCATTGAGGGAACTGAAGGCCTTTGCCCCACTTTAGTATGTTGAGTACAAGGGGGAGACAGATAGACACAGCAGGATGAGAACATAGATGGGGTCTTGCCTGAAGAACTAGAGAGGACTACCTGTGGGAAGTAGTGGGATCAATGTTCCCAGAACTCCTGTCCTACCATGTCCTGCCATGAAAAAGAACCACATCTTGGGAAGAGGCTTTAGATATAGTTATTTGGTTGGGGCAGTGAGGATGACAGGAAATGTGCCCATCTCAGGGAAGTGCTTCTGTATTTCTGCCCTGATGCAACATGCAGTATGGGCAAATGCCTTGTCCATTCTTTTTCCAGCCACACGCAGTGAAGCTTGCTCTTTCTACTGTATAGCAGAGTGGCCCCTGAAAATTGGTGGTGATACCTATTTGCTTCTGTTCTAACCCCACAGAAATGGGTTCTATCTGGGCTGTGAAATTGTTTTTCAGCCACTTGGAAACTACTTTGGACCTACTTGACTCACGTTGACTGGCAAATGGCTGCCACTGCTGGTTGCTGTGTCCTGAATACAGAAATATAGAACCTATGTTTGATCACGAGTAATTGCCAAGCAGGAGAATACTACAACTCCACTAACTTTCTTACAATGTAAGTTGGATCTACTTTTGCAGTCTCACCTGAGGAAAGTGGATGTAACAATAGGACAGACCAATAGACCATTCTCTGGCTTGTAGACACAACTTTCACAAGCTGAATACTGAAACGTTTGTGAAAAACAAACAAAAAAACCCTCAGGGTAGACTTGGTTTCAGGAACAGCTCAGCTGTTAGACTGACTGACAGCCCCACCCTCCTTTTTCCCCTTGGCTTCTTGGACTCTTTGGAGCACCCTTGCATTATGCCTACATGCAGCTGCAACTTAGTGTCTCTGTCAGAGGGTCCTAGTTTAACATCCCAGAAGATGAAGCCGCCATACCAAGAATAACATCAGAAAAGTGCCAGGGAGGAATCTCATTTGCTGGGTTAGTTCCATCACAAGGTTCTAAGTCAATCATTGGTAGTGAGCGGAAGGTATACTGAGATTGTGAAGGCCAAATCACACATTCTCTCCATGGAGTTATCATAATCAACCCCAATTTGATGCCAGAACTTTGGGGCATGTTTGGTGTGCAGAGTAAGTGTTCCAGTTGTATGTAGTCCATTGCCCTCACTGTTTCCTAGAGGATTTTTTTGAGAAATTGCCTGTGGACAGTCCTCAGCAATGTTGGGGGGGGGGCAGTAATCCTGAGTATGACTCATCTTCACCTGCATCTGTAGGGATGGCCTAAGACATAGTGCAAGGAATGTCTAGAGTCACCAGGCCAATCTCACTTTCTTGAAGCAGACTTGCATGTCAGCATACCTGTTGTAGCTTGTTGACTTTCTCCTATGGAGATTTTTCTGAAACAGTCCATTCCCATATGCCAATTGTTTCTGACAGTGAGAGATATTTCCAAAGGTATCTGCTCAAATTTTCTCTCCTGTGTATGAGGCACTTCAGGTTCATGAGGAAAATAAGGTTAGCCCTTCCACAGAGATTACTCTCATGAACACTGACCTTGGCTGTAAGGCTCAAAGAAGGAGGTGATAATGCTCCTACCAACAGTGATGCACCCCCATTCCATTCAGGATTCTTGCTTCACTTCCTTGAGATCACAGCACTAAACGCTGAGTTTTGTCCTCTGTACTGATGCCTGGGCCCATACTGGAATAAAATTTCTTACTTTTCAATGATGTTAAGCAAGCCATTTGTGCCCTCAAAAATAGACACAACATTTGCAAGTCTCTGTGATTTGCAAACCCCCTTTTTTTTACTGTCTGATTTCTTGTATTGGGAGCTCCATGATGCTGAGCGTTGGGGCTGATTCTCCCCTCTTTTGAGGACTTCACTTTGTGTCTTCTGTGGAACTGGCTAGACATGGTGAGACAACCACAGTGCCACTGGAATTCTTGTACTCAGACAATCATAGTTAAAACTGTATCATAACATCGGTTGTGTTTCTCTGCACATTTCCAATTCAGTTATACTTCCCTGTGGGCAGGGTTTCCTCAGAGTTCCAAGATGAATTTCTGGGTCTTTCTGTAGGAATCTTTTGCCAAATGTTGAATTTGCAGGAGGTGAGAAATGTTTGCCTTGTGCCCTCCAAGACCTCAGCAGACACGTGACACAGAAATGATCAGGTTTTGACCAATCACTGGCTCTGTTGGATGTTTGGAGCTTTCTGAGTCATTGGGATAATCAATAGACTGAGGTCTGTGCTCATAGCAAAGTGCAGTCAGCAGGATTGGTTGATCATGGCAGTTGTTACCCCAGACACCAGAATCAGTCATTTCTTACCTATCCCCACACACTGGTGGCTGCTTTGAGGTCTTTGATGCCCATATGCTGGTCAATGACATTACAAACTGGAAAGGAGAAGTCACCCTATGCACAGGAAAGCTTCATTCTTTGGGTTCCTTGAAGGTTTTGTGGATTCTTTTTTTTTTTTTTTTTTTTACGTTTAACTGAAGTTTTATTTTCTTTTATTTTTTATTTTATATTATTCAGTACAGTTTCAATCTTTTATTCCCATTCCAGCCCACCCACCCATCCCTCCTCACCTCCCTTCCATTTCCAAGCCCCGTAGTTTTGTTCATGTGTCCTCTATATTTGTTCCTGTAAACGCTTACCTTCTCCCCTGAAATTCCCTCCTCTCTCCCCTCTGGTCATTGACATCCTGTTCTCCATTTCAGTGTCCTTTGTTATAATTTACTTGTTTCTTTGTTTTGTTGTTTAGG
>JAPYXV010000016.1:842957-914107 GCA_028533065.1 Trachops cirrhosus | reverse complement strand
GGAGGGAGCGGATAACCCAGCTCCCCTACCCTGAGAGCCCTCCAGCAGCTCCTGGAGCTCTGGGGCTTGGGCTGCAACCTCCCTACTCCCCACACTAATCACTGGGCTGTTATTATCCTGCAGTAGTCTCCTTACCGACTGGTCTTTCCATGTCCGCTACAATTTTGATTTCTTATTTTCATGTAAGGTGAAATGCCCTCTGTAGTATGATTAGGTTTTTCTGTCTTTTGAAGCGGGAGGTGGCGTGTGCTCCCTCCTACCACGCCGCCATCTTCCCCTCTCTCCTCGGTTTTGTGGATTCTAATGGAAGTTTCCTTAGGCAGATTATCCCTCGGTTGATATCAGGGAAAATGACTCAGAGGCCCTACCCTTACAAAGCAATTACAGCATGTAATGTATGTGTCAAGGAAGACATATGAGTGTCCTGAAGCGGCATAGTTGTCTCTGTGAGATAACACAATGGCAAGACACCCCACAGATGTCCAACTGCTGAATGCAGAATTACTCTTCCACATAACATTACCCAAGGACTTTCTCCTACTCTTATTCCTCTTGTAATCTTACAAGATATACTATTGTGTTCTCTAGTTTTCCACGTGATTTTTTAAAAAAAAACTAATGAAGCCAAATATTCTGAGTATGATGTCACTTCCTAGCGATATTTCTCTCACCAAGTAACTTAATCTTCTACATCTTGGCTTCTCTCACCTCCATGATAGGAGTAAAACTAATTCATTCCAATTTTTATGGCACTGAAGTGGGTTCAATTAATCAAACAATACTTAGCATCGCACTGTCGGGTCTTCTGAGCAGACCCTGTGTATTCTCCCTTTCTTGTCTACTTTTCACTCATGTTGTGACTGTGGTGGTAACATATAATCCAAAATTATACTCTAGTCCCAGTATCTACAGTATCTTTGTTGAACACCTTCTGAAAAGAATTGGGTAAGAAACCTGGATACTGTGTGTTTAATTTTTTATGCCATGCTAAGTTATTTACCTTTCAGACTGAGTGAACAATAATAATGTTAATACTTCAAAACTGCTCATGCAATCTTTTGTTAAAGGCTCTCTGGCTAGACACCTTGGCTGAACTTCCCACTTAAAACAATTTAAGATGCTGGACAAAACTTTAATAATCTTCTAGTGACATCAACACAGGCCACAATGAAGATTTCCTCATGGGCCGATAATTAAATGAAGGTTGAAAATCAGGACTCAGAAGTTTACTTTTCTTTTGATGGCATTTTCTTAATGAAGATGACCAGAGTTCAGCAATTTTTGGAATAAAGGTAAACATGGCCCATAGAGGTTTGTTAGGAAATTGAGTCTACATACCCTTGAAATCCCAACAGCTGGCATGTCTAATTTAAGGTTGGCAGGGACACAAACCATTAAGGGTCTTCCCAGGGAGGTGTTAGGGACATTGCTACCTTGAATTTTTTTCTGTCTGGGTGGGCAAACATGACCTCTGAGAAGCAGAACAAAGAGCTGTGTTTTCCCTCAGGACACATAAAACATTGATATGATAAATGCTTAAGCCCACACTGGAAATTAAAGTAGTCCTTTGTGGGCGTCATTCAGGATTTTCATAAGTAGCAATGGTGCCTGGAAAAACACTTCTCAAATATTAGGTAGAAAATAATTTTGTCACATTATCATTCCAAGAAACATCACTCAAAAATACACACACACACACACACACACACACACACACACACACAAATGATAGATGAAATATATTTTGAATATAAAGGGTATAAATGACAAAATGTCTTCACATGTAGAATGCACATTTATTAAATTTACATGTGTTGACAGTCATGTGAGATGTACATAAATATATTTGTAAATAATTGCATAGGCATACACATTTAATTTTTTAAAATTTGAGAATTTTTTAAGATTTTCTTTCTTTATTTTTTGAGAGAGGGGAAGGGAGAGAGAAAAACAGGGAGAGATAGGTCAGTTCACATTTGACTTTCATGGGTCTTCTGCTGAGGACCCAGCCTACAACTCTTGCACATGGCATGACTGGGAATTCAACCAGTGACTCTTTAGCTCTCAGGTCTGTGCTCAATCCATAGAACCAAACCAGTCAGGGCAATATGCATGTATATATATATTTAAAAGTACACATGTGTCTAAAAATAAATAATTATGCATACATATGATTTCATTTACAAAAAAGACAGCCAAGTGAGAACTTGAAGAAAAAGAACTTGAGATGATGGAATTCACAGAGGTAAAATACGAACCAATTGTGTAAAACAAGTAATAAAAAATTTTAAGACTGTTGTTGAAATATGTACAAAGGTATAGCTACATTACAGAACAGAGAGGGCACTGGGTGTTTGAAAGTTACCATGTAAAATAACCACAGGTAAACAGTATCATGGAAAATGACAAGTAAATTAAAAGGAAACTCAGTGGGTTGGGACATCATACCCCACTCTAACAGAATGCAGTTTCCATTCCTGACCAGGGCACTCCCATGCACTCAGCAGGGATTGCTGGTTCCTTCACCAGTTGGGGCATGGGGGGGTGGCAATTATTCAATGATTCTCTCTCACATCATTTTTTTTCTCTATCCCTAAAACTGTCCAGTATAAGTGTTGAGGTAGCCAGCAAATGGGACAACAGCAAAGAAGAAAAACAAGAGCTAGAAGGCTCACTTAACAATACAAGGCCATTCGAGAGCATGCAGCTCAGGTTAAGAAGGGGACTACACCACTGAAATCCAAAAGACATCTCCTACAGAAGGACACCCATCCAGTTTTGGGAGTCACAGCAGGTCTTTAATACATAGAAACAAACACAAAGAGACAGACAAAAATATAGAAAGAAAGAGTCCCCATATTATAGAATGGGAGGAATCTCCAGAAAACCAGCAAAACAGCACACTGGTTAATTCACATTAATGGAAATAAGGATGCTCAACAGGATGAAAAGAGACCTACAAACCATGAAAAAGAACATGGCACAAATAAAGAATAACATATCTAAAGTAAAGAATATACCTAAAGAATAATCGGTAGGTTTGATTAACCCTAGGATCAAATCCGCAAACTAGAAAAAAGGTAGGAAAGAGCAACTTCATCAGAGCAGCAGAAAATATAATATTTTATAGGCAGGAGGATACTTGAAGGGATCTATTGGGCAAGACGAAATGTAACAATACTCTCATGCCAGAGGTAACGGAATGGGAAGAAAGGGAGCAAGGGATAGAATAGCTGATTAAGGAATAATGACAGTTTCTGGCCAAGATGGAGTTGTAGGTATTAACCCTGAGCTTCCTGGATGAACTAAAAGGAGGATAAGAACTCATCTCAAATCCATAAGCAACCAGATTCCTGAAAATCAAACTGTATGGAGCTCTAGCCACCAACGAATTAAAGAAGCTGTCAAAGAGAAAAGAAAACAGATATAATTTCCATTATATAATTAATAATTTCCATTAGTTGGGTTGTTTCCAATCCATGGACATGCACTTATACTTCTGCCATCCAAAAGAAGCAAAGTCCAGGAATCCTCTCCCCATTTTCCCCAGTGAAAGCCAGCAGCACCTATAGTGACTATGTTCTCTGGACACATGTCCTTAGATTAGATGCCCCATTTTCTGAAAAATGCTTGTAGGACTTCTCAGACTGTGTTAGTGTGTGTGTGTGAGTGTTCAAAGGTGTTTTCTTTCAAGATAAAACTTAGTTGTATTTTGTCTTTTTCTGAATCCTTTCTAGAACTGTGATATTTTAGCATACCCATGGCTCACATAGGTGGTTCTCCCCGGGTTTTTTCTACCCCACATGTTGCTCCATTTTTTGAGTTTGAATGTTTGATCACTGTGGAAGTTATTTCATTTTCACGAAGCGTATGGGTGGAATTTAGTGACTCATCAGTTTCTCAGGAGTACAATGCAGTTTTAACCACATCCTCCCTTTTATGCGCCTCCTATTGACAGCTGGGTTCACAAGGTAGCGCACCAGGGCCTAGAAGAAAGTAGTACATCCTGATCACAGTCTGGGGCAACAAAGCCATGTGGCAGGCTGCAGGAGGGCCACGTGCACCCTGAAGACCTGCCTAGGCTCTGGGCAAACCGCTGCTGCCTAGCGTGTCCCTCATCAGCAGCTGGAAAACAAGCCACTAGAAACAGCCATGCCACGTTCTTGGGTGACGCTGAGTGAAAGGCACCTGCCACATTCAGAAGAGGCAATCTCAGTGGGGTGGGGTGGGTCTTCCTCCCACCAATCCCATAAAAAATCTGACAGAGGTGCTCCACTCCCTGCCCTGCACTCTCAGCTTCTTCTTACAGCCCACTGTTGGGCAGGACCCCAGATCTAAGCTGATTGGTGGATGCTGACCCACCTGTGGTCTTATCCTCAGTAACCTGGCCCTCTGCGACATCATGTCTTCTGAGTTCCGCAGGAGCAGCAGTTCTGAGGAAACACCCCACCAAGAGGGGCAGCACAGCAGGGTGTCTGTGAAACAGAGAGGTAAATGGTGTACTTTCCTGTGTAAAACCCTTAGCAGTCGCCCTACAAATCCCAGCCTAATAGAGCCTAGGTAACCTGGTGCTGGGGCTCAAGCGCCACACGTGTCTGTTTACAGGGACTACACCAAAACACCTTGTCCAGAAAAGCCCTGGATCTGCCAAGAGTTTAGACCTTCAAGCACCCTCAGACTCCACAAACTCTTCATCCTGGGCTTCCCTACCCACTAACAGCAGAGAATCAGCTAATATCCTCATACTCAAACACCTTAAATGGATGTGTCTTGGGGACACAGGTTCAATGAACAAAAAGCCCATATTGAAGGACCCTAAATCTACTCAGCCTCAGAGATCACCAAGCCTGTCCCCTAAGAACCTTACAAGCCCTCAGACTGAATGGTCCCAGATCTTGTCCTAAAGGATCTCAAGTCCTGAGACTTGACAGACTTTGGACTCCTAGAAAATGCTTCAGTCTCTCACATGTTTTACTTCAGAGCACCTGTTGAAGACCAGACCCCTTCCCTAGTAATGGTGCCTTTTCTCTCACGATCACAGTCCCTCCTCATGGTCACAGCGGTCTGTGCTCCAGAGGACAGACCTCCCCTAATCCGTGTCTATGGTGGTTAGGACGGGAACCATGCACAACATGTTGGGCTGCTGTGTGTTGCCTGGCAGCTTATGCCAGATGTAGTCCCTACTATCCTACCTTGACCCCAAGTGCTTATGCAGTGTGTACCTGGTGAAAGTGGGTCCTGAACTCCTATGTTGTTGTGAGGTCACAGAAGAGAGGTCCCCGAATGGTCTCAGGGACAAGGGACTGTACCAGGATGGACAGGGTTAGTCACAGTGATGCACCAGTCATAAGCAGGCACCAGACATGCCAGGTTGAGTCTCTGCATTTCTTTGCATTGCATGAGGATTGGGTGTGAACACTGTTGCACATGCAGGGCCTGCTGAGGCTGGACAGGAGAAGGCAGAGTGTGCTTTCAGGGACCAGGGAGCTAACAAAGAGTTCCAATGCTGGAAACCTAGCTTGCTTCCTTGGAATTGAGAAAACACCTGGCAGTAGCACTGGTTTGTCAGAGCATTGCAGAGGCATGTTGTGGGGGCAGAGTAACAGGAAGTATAATGAGACTAGAAATGTCAAGTACAGTGTATGGCCACCTGGGAGAAGACACACTGTGATCTCCTGCACAAAGGGGCATTACTAGGAGGGACAGAGATGGGGACAGAGTAGCCACAGTGATATGCCAATATCTGGCCTGGGGTCAACACTGTTGGTCGTTATGTTGGGTTCACTGGCTGAGTGAGAGAACAAGTTTTGGGATCATAGATCACTGCAGTGCAAACCTAGGACAGGACACAGAGTTCCATGCCTTATGAAGCAGGAAGACTATTCAGAGGGACAGCGCTGTGGAAAGAGCTGTGCCAATGCTTTGCCCAAACGCGTATAATGGGATGGAGCTCTCTGGGTATGGGATGGAATACTCATGGGAATGATGGGGCTCAGTCTTGCACAACAATGGCAATGAAGCTGGAGCAGGCCTGCTGTCCTGAGAAACCTGACTAGAAGTAGAGTGGACACTAGCTTCCTCTTCACTGTACAGATACCACCAGTGTCCTCAGACTACACCTTGCTGAGAGGAATTAAAGGCCCTCTCTGGGTTCTCACTAACATTACTGAATTCCTGATGAAATATTCTATGTTCTCCTTGGCAAAGATGTTTTGAAGGACATTTCCAATCATTTCACTGGGGAAATGTGGTAACCGATGGGAAACTGGGATTAAATCCAGCACTGGAACATGAATTATACTTGCCATTGGCACTGCTGATTTTGTATTAGAGGGGTTTGGTGAACAGGGGTGCAGGAGCAGTGATGCCTGATAATCATGATTGGCTACTGGGCTGGCTATGGCTTAGGTAGCTCTATGTGCTTTCACCTCTCTTATGTGTGGACAAACATGGGTTAATTTTGCACCATTGTGTCAGAGTACAGCTGGCACTGGAAATGCGGAGCTCAAAGCACCTTCTGCAATGGGTCTTCGCCGACCCTTTGGCTTCAATCTCAATGGCTTTGTGGTGAATGCTCCTTCCTGAAGCACTTCACTTTCAGGAAAAAGCTTTTGTTTGTTACCCAGGTCTCTGAGCCCCATCCAGCTTCATGTGTCAATGCTGGCTGTACCGGATGCTCCTGGTGGAGGACAGACAGGCTTCTGATGAAGAATGTATTCTGAGGCAAGGTGAGGGCCTAGATGATCCAGGGTTTCCCTTCTGACCTGGACCTGCATTATTTAGGTCAGGCTGCATCAGGGTGTGGCAAAGGAAGTCTTTGCTGTACAACAAAAAAATACAATTCATAGTAGTGTCAAAGAAAGGGGTATTCATGTAAATTTTGCAAATGTGTAACATAAATGTGCATACTCATATGTAAGTTAACATCAGTAAATGTTACAAACATAAAAATATATGATACACATACCTACTTTGGATTAGCTGTCATCACGAGGGAACCTTGTTGGTCTTAGCAGCTAACACTGCTGTAAGAATTGACTGCCACGTGATGGCCACAGGGCCATGTGGGTGAAATGATTAATCATTGTAATTTTTGGAGTTTTCTCTCTGGGGAGAGGTGGTAGTTGTTGATTTTTGTATCACTTCCTGGTGTCAGCCCTGTCATCATCCTCTCTGGTTTTGAGATTGAGTGCTAAATAGGGTGGTCTTCTTTCATGGGTGTTGGTTTGAAACACAGCTGAAGTCTAGGTGGTATCTTAACCTGATGGAAATGTCGATGCAGTGGTAAAGACACTAGAGACTCTGTTTGGAGGAATCTTTGAGGCTGACCAGAATCTAATGATTTAAGTAGGTGGTTAAAATGTAAGAAATAATGGAGCTGAGATGGTCGTTGGGCCATGAGCTTTGCCAGGACAGTTGGAAGGAGGAAGTGCGATTGGAGAATAGGTCTTATTACATAAATGAAGTATGTGAAAGGGCACATGAACTTCATTATATTTTTGTCCTGATAGCCAAATTTATGGTTAGAGATAGCTTATGAACAGAGGGAAACACACAGATAATGCTTTTTTGAAATTGGGTATTTGAATAACGCTAGGTGATGCACACAATAGAAGCATAGACCTTAGTGAAAGCTCGCAAACGTTTTCCAGTTATCCCTGCACTGGCCAAGGAATAGTCTCTGACTGAGAATTTTGGGTACCTATTTAGCATCTCCAGATTGGGAATACAATTAACAGTCAAAACACTGGTTTTTCATTATCTTGTAGTCAAATATCCTGTGGTGCCGTTCAGAAGGGGACACAGGGTGAGTATTTCCCAAAGACTGTTGACAAGAAAATATTCCCCATGGACACAGATGCAGGTAAGAGTAGCATTAAGCGGATCATTGCCAACATACAGAATTATCTAGTTTGATGTATGATACCTCTGTATTTGTGGTAGTGCATTCCAATCCAAACCTCCAACTAGTCCAGCTACAAGTGTCCTCCCCAAGTTATAAAGCCCTGAGGATTAGTGCAATTCCCTTTGTTGTCTATGTACATTTTTGCCAGGAGTTGTCCCATATCTCATTGCCTCATATCCCTAACTATCATTCTTGAAGAGAAGACTGAAAGAAAACTTCCTGAAGGCATGGGTTCTAGTTGAATCCAGCATACATATAGGCTTTCTTTTTCTGCTGTGGTATTCTTCCTCCTCAGGTATTTCAAGACTGTTGAGGTGGCGATTAAAGCCATACATGGGAAAATATGTAATACGAATGAAATAAGTACATGTGATTTTTTGGTACATTAAGGCAAAGCCCAGGACACAGAGTAGTAATGAATGTAAGTTCAAGGGATTGTCTGGAAGAATAATTTTGCTGAGCAGATGTGGCTTACAGCAGAGCCAGAAACCAGTACCCCTTCTGGAGAAGCATGTATCTCTGCAGAGCAGTCCAGAAAAGATTTGGATAAGAGCAAGTAGTTTGAACACTACAGTTCCTCTAAGTCCTCTAGAAGAGTGGATGTGTATGTCCTGGGTGTGTGGAATGCTCTACAGATCAGCCTGATTTTATGCTGTGTGGAACTCAGAGTAAAGTTTGCACTGGAAATTGGGGCAACCCTTTAAATTCTCTTAACTCTAGAATGCTAATGTGTAAAGTGAAATGAAAATGAACTATTATACATAGTTCATACATGGTTTGAAAGTGTTGAGTTACATTTAACACAGTGGACACATGCAGTTGCACAAGAAATGCATGTGTGTTGAGGATGCCACCTATGCAATCTAGGTGTTGTATGCACAGGCCTTCGCTTCATGCCTTACTCGCGTTATGGACCCTCAATGAGTAGTTCATGAAGAGGAAATGTTGGCAAGTATAGCCAGACAATGGGGACACCTAGAACTTAAATAGGAATTAGGCATGAGCAAGCAGAGTGAGTTTTCAGTCTGTATCAAGAAAAATTTGACAGAGGGAAATACCAGAGAAGGAGGAAAGAGGGAAGACATTTTGGTGGGACGACACTGAGCATTTTCAGAACCAAAGGGAGACTAACACTCCAGATGCCACCAATCCTGTTCACCTTTTCTTCAACTTAGAATGGAGGAGAAATGATATTGTCTCCAAGAGGTATAACTTACAAGAAGGAAAGGTCCATGTGTACAAAGAAGTCATCGAGCCCCAGGATGATGACTACCTCTGTAAGTGGCCCTTGCACATAATGATATGGTATATCTTGGTCTAGTGATTCCATGTAGTCATTTGACCTGTAAATCATCACTTTCCCTAGTGGAGAATTCCCTTCCACCCTGAGTAGTAAATGGGGGTTCTGTGATGTGAGTTCCTGGGATGTGTCTGAAGCTCTTGATGTGCAGAGACATGCCCTATACCTTTCCAATTGCCTGCTCCTCTCATCTGCAGATTGTGAGCATTGTCAGGAGTACTTCATTGACAGCTGTCCTGTGCATGGGTCCTTTGCATTTATAAAAGACACCGCAGTGGACAAGGGGCATCCCAATCGCTCAGCTCTCACTGTGCCCCCTGGGTTGAGCGTGGGACCATCGGGCATCCCTGATGCTGGGCTTGCAGTGAGGAATGAGGCTTCTGAACTACCGGTGGTTGTCCGCCTTGGCCCTTTTGAGGGAAAGGTTACACAAGATGAAGAGGCATCAAGTAGGGAATTACCTAGTTGGTGAGAAGTGACTTTACTCTTACCCTGTTCTCTGGCTCCACATCATTACTGAGGGTCACTGGGTTCTCACCTGCCATGCTACACATAAATGAGGACAATGTGGTTACCACTGCTTCCTGAGTGGATTTTGAATGAACATGGGTCTGCTGTTCAAGTGTCAAAGCAGAAGTAAGGCCAAAGATGTGCATACACAAAGGAGATGCTCCTCCCTTTGGAAGCTCTTGCTCTCTTTGGTCAGACGGACATGAATGTGTAAATGAAAATCAAGTAAAATATTTTGTGGTCACAGGCGGCAGGTGAATCTCCAGGCATGATGAGAGGGCTTTGATATCTTTAATGTGAAAGAATTCTTTGAAAAGTTACCTCCCCAACCTACGAATAACAAGAAAAAAGATCTTTAACCTCCTCTCTTCTATATAGATAAGCAAAGGGAGTAATTGCTATGAATACATGGATGGAGAGGACAAATCCTTTTCCAACTGGATGAGGTAAGTTCTCTAGCTATCCAGGTGCCAGAGGGGACTCCCATCTCCTACTTGCCCATGTTCCTTTTCCTGTAATCTTGCCTTCCTCAATAATCTTCCTCAATCCTCTCTCCCACTTTCTTCTCAACACAGGACTCTCTCTGATCAATAGACCTTTTAGAGTCAAGGAGATAAAATATAGCATATGTCCAGAACCTATAAAGCCCCATGCCAGACAAAGTTTGGACCATGGGGAAAACCTGCAGGAACTGATAATCCCTTGGGAGAGAAGACTGCACTCTTATTGACACTGACTGTGTTCCAGGTTACACGAATGAGTTCACTGTTGGAAAAGACACATAACATCTATCCTTATGCAGGACTCACTGCAGACAGATATGAAGAGATTGCTTTTAGAAACACTCAACTGTAGTGTTTCAAATTTTTGAGAAGTGCACAATGCCAATGCATCCCAGCATTAATTCTAACTGGAACTGTAGTCTGAAGCATGCATAGGAATGTTCATGGGAGGTTTTCCTCAGATGCGCCCTATTAAATGTGGGAAGAGAGTGCAAAATATTATTTTTGGTGATCGTTCACTAAGATACAGATAGATCAAGTTTCTATGGGGACCTGTTGGAGGCAAGTGAAAATTACTCCGTGTACCATGTGGTGTGATTGGAGAAAGGCCTGTCAAGAGATGATGAACTTAAGCTGGGTATCCGACGTTATGAGCTAATGTGGAAGCAGAGTGTAGATCAAGCTCCACGTTCTGTGTTGTGAAAGAAAAATTGATTAGCCTATAGAGAAGGTAGAGCTTACTGGGTTTCACTGCCAGTCAAGGTGGAGGTTAAGTCCACAACTGGGCTTCAGAAAATGGTACCAGGGAGGATGTGCACCATATGCAGGTCTTGGAGACAGGCATTCGTGTCACATTCTGACAGAGGTCAGAAACTGAACATTACGCTCCCTGGGAGTGTTGTGGGAAGCGGATGACATCAGAGCCTGAGGACCTTAAGTGTCAGTGCCGAGTTTCATATGGTTGTGTCAGGTACTCTTTGTTGTGTTTTTCACCCCTTCATTCTGCCTCAGTCCCAGGTATGTGAACTGTGTCTGGTATGAGGAAGAGCAGAACCTGATGGCCTTTCAATATCATGGGCAAATTTTCTACAGAGCCTGCCAGGACATCAGGAGGGGTTGTGAGGTGCTGGTCTGGTACAGGGACAAGTATGCCCAGCAGCTGTGCATCAAGGGTGTTGGTAAGTGGAAGGGAGAGTTTCTAACTAGAACAAGTGGGACACCATTGTGCTTCTTCAAATGGAAAAAACATAGAGGCCTGTCCTTAGAAATTTGGTGGACTAATGCTGAAGTAGAGTAAAATCTGATGCAAAGTAAATTTTTAACTCACATGCTTCATAAATCAAGGGTCCAGCCCAAACATCTTTCATCACTAGGAAGAGCATTTTCATTTTAATTTTGTTCCAATTTTTCAAACAATGCATGCATAAATATGCCAATGCATATTGCACTGAAATGCTTTTTTGCCCTTTGAGGAATGTTACAGGAAATAAGCAGCTTTGCCACAAAGCATTTTTTCTGAACTTTTTCTTGCTGTTTTTTTAATCTTTTATCCATCGAAATGAAATGTGTATATGCATATGCTCTTAGTCATCATTTTTCTTAGTTGTGCATTGAATTGCTAATAAGCCAAACAGGTGCTGGAGGTCACTTGAGCCACTCTCAGATGAAGGAGGGGTAACCACCTACAAGTGCTTGTGTGGTCCTAATATTATATAGATATTAGTGCTTGGAGCAAAGAAATCCAGGACATGTGGCTAGATACCACTCTGAGTGCAGGCTGCAGCAGGGGCAGTTCAGTGTGTCAGATGGTCAGGAAAGGCCTCTCTCAGGACTTAACATTTCCCAAGTTACCCGTGGGCTAAGGATTTGCGACAGTGGGGCTGGTTAGTGCATGAGTGATATGAGTTGGTGTGTCAACCTGGCTTAGGCCACTCAGGTGTCAGTCTGGACACAGAGAATAGGAATGGTGGTCAGATAGATGCCTGGCAGATGTAAAATGCACTGCCTATGCTATAAACTGAGACAGTGGAAGCTTTCTCAGTGAGATGAGACAAGTGTGCAGTTTTCAAGTGCAGAGTGGTGTGTCTCTGTTTATGATTGTGCATTGATACTATTTGGAAAGTAATTATCAGTTGGGAGTCCCCTCAGACATTAACTTCTCTGCAAGTGGGAGAGTTTGGCTGTTTGGTTGGAGGAGTGTGAGAGTCAGCAGGGTGAGAAGCATGTTTGGAGAACTGTTAAGAGACAGGTATAAATAGTTTTTACAATGCCCTCACAAGGAATCATTCACTTCACAGGGAATGGAATCTGGTGTGGACACTGACTGAGCAGTTTGCCTGAGTGCATAATTTTATATTATGATTTTGGTAAGAGAGAAACCAGAGACCCCTTTCTCTTGTGGCCTGTAGTTAATCTCTTTAACACTACCTAGAAAATACATATGCACCGCAAAGGTCACTGCGGTTCCATCCATAGAGTTTTTCAAGTGCAATCTGGTGGTCCTAGAAAGTCTGTATCCTGGGAACATGGTAGAAAAATCAATTAATGTGGGCAATCCTGAATATGATGCAGTGCATGGGAATGAAAAGGGAAGTAGACTGTGAAAAGACACATTGTGGGGCACACAGCCTGCATTGTCACAACAATGAGAATGATTCCTAGGGCTGTTCCTACATTCAGGAGAGAAAGCACGTGATCTTGGCAGGCTTGTCAGCATGTGCACTGACCACAAATTTCCCTTTCAGTACCACAAACAACAGAGATGCACAACTGTTCATCCTGCACTCGAGTCTACTCCAGAAAGAAATTGCTCTGCCAACATGTGAAGTGTAGTCAATCCTCAGATTGGCCAGGGAACATGTGCAAGGAAACACCTCCAATCAGTGAACCCTGCTCAGAGGATCAGAGTGAGCAGCAGAAAGATGCTGATACACAGAGCAGCAATGACGAGTATGAAGTTCAAGAGGTGGAAAATGTACCCAATTCTAGCTTAAAATGATCAGACACAGGAGATGTTCCAGGGTCTTGTGGACAACACCCACGGAACCCAAGGGGAGCTCTAGTGAGGGTGTGAGAATTCTGTATGGAAAGCCGAACTCACTGCAGAAAGTATATTAAGAGGATTCAGGTGTATATTTTGTGGGGGATGAATGCCTAGAATTGTAAAAGTCAGTTATGGAGGATGTGGGAAAGACTTCAGTAATGGGTCACAGTTGAAGAGACAAAAAATACATGCTCATGGGACAGGGCCTATGCTTGCAGGGAGTGTGATCCGAGCTTTGCAGGGATATCACATGTCATCACCCTCTAGAGGACTCATTCAGGGGAGGAAACCTATGGTTGCAAATACTGTGGGATGGGCTACACAGAGAAATCAGCTCCAGTAGGACACAAGCGGACACAATTAGGGAAGAATCCCTATGTTTTCCCAGAGGGCAGACAACATTTTACAGTGAAGGCCAACCTCAACACACAGAAGCAGACCCATGCAGGGGCAAAACACTGTGTGTGTGTTCAATTTAGGGACTGTTGCTCATTGAAGTCAGGTCCCTCATTACACCATAAGACACACACTGGTCAGCATCACTACACTTGTGGGGAATCTTGGCAAGGCTTTCATGAGACACCAGAAGAGACTCTCACAGAAGGTAGACCAATTTTTCATGGAGGTTGATTAGTGATTAGCATTCAGTAGCCCCTCACATGTCACAATAAAATGTATCCCACACACGTGATATGCCAGGTCCGAGCAGAGTTCAGATGAAGTGAGGTGGCCCCTTACTCTCCCCAAGTGTATCATCAGTACACAATTCCCCTGTTAAACAAACCCTCCACACCTATGAAAAAACATGTGATAGACAAATAGTTCCCTAATCGCAGTGGAAATATCAACACCAATGTACTTCAGCCTTTTTCCACCCCGTGTTTCAATGAATTCTATTGTAATACTAACTGGAAGCCCAGATAGCACATTCACTACATCACTGAAGAAAAAGTGTTCTAGGAGGACTACAGAGAACCCATAGGTTCCACCCCTGCTCCTCAAACTCGCCAAGGCCCCATGGATGGAGTCAATCCAGTTCATTTACTGCCCAGAGAAAGGGAATGGAGGCTGACACACCAGGAAAAGGAATTCCCTAGCATCCTGGGTATTGTGGATGTTACTTCTTATTTAGTACACCCCACCCTTCCTTGGGTTCTCCTGCATCTTGTCCTGGTGAGTTTAGAACTCTGAGCATCAGAGGTGAAGGGCTGGAAGGGGAATGTGTGTGCTCATGGACACAAGCCAGGCTCCCTCTGGGCACCAGATCTGCTGAATTCCTTGCTAGCCTTAAGTTTCCTCATCTCATGTTTCCCAGCATCAGCACTCTGGTTCAGTCCTTACCATGTCTGAGTCTCCAAAATACCCCCTCTAATTGTGTGACCCAAAGCAAGATTCTCAACATTTCTGTGCCAGTTCTCTATTTGGGACCATGGGAAGGGTAACTGCAGCCTTTTGCTTTGACATTGAAAATTGAGGCATAACCTGGCAGGAGTGGTCTGAGGCCACAAGTCGCCAGCTATAATGTTTCAATGGCCAAGGCATCCTGTCTACAATGCTGGAAAAGGGAAGATATGGAGGGGAGAGAGTGCTGGTTCCAAATTTGGTCATTGAGTAGACACCTCTGCTTCCACCACATAGATTGGGCCGCCCTGTGCAGGCCGCAATGGTTTGCACAATTCCCTTTGTGTAGGTCAGCACACCGGGACACTGAGACTGGGCAGCCTCCTATTGCCTGCGGACAGTTTTTGCCCGAACTGTGCACACTACATCTACACAATGTGATTGTGAGCCTTCACATAGCAGCTTCTGTAGTGAATTTTCTTTCTATCTGAGCTTCATGGATTTTAAAAGTCCAGAAACCACCTTGGGACTCTAAGATATTACATATTAAATCCCAGCTTTTGAAGTGAAGTCCTGTGGGAACAAACACATACTATGAGCAGAGCAGATATGCACAACCTTTGTCAATCCCGTCCAAATATTCTGAGTTAATGTCCACAATGGCCCAGGGGCACAGGATACACATGAGCACACTACTTGGGAAACCAGCGAGACAGCAGATGGGGATGTGGTAAACCTCTACTTCTGTGTACTCCAGAGTGCCTACAGCTCACTGAATCCAGATTTTTCTCTAGAAATAGGCCAGACTTCAATACAGGGCAGAGGCAAACACAGTCTCTGAGTATCCATAACATATCCTGACCTAATGATGGCTAACTGAGCCTGTCTCAGATTGATCCTGCAGTGATGGAATCAGAAATGTGGGCCACAAAACAGCCATGAGATGGAAGTATGAACGCTGTGTTCCTCTCTTGGAACCAAGCTTGGCAAAACTGTCTATGTAAACATGTTAGATTTCCATTATAGTTATCCACTGTTTCTTTCTGTTTTTTTTTTTCTCCTCTATTGGTAAAGAAAGTTGTTTTTTTTGAGTTTCTTTCTTTCCCTGGGTACCGACCATGAGAGGACACCAAAACTTTCATAGCACTTTGCCTTCAGTGTGGGACAGGGGAAAAGGGCAGAATTCTGCTATATTGCTGATAGAGGGGCACGAGTTGCATAAATAGGGTCCACAATACACTCCTTCCACCACTACTGGTCCTTAAAAACCTCGTAAACTGCTGAGTGATTCAAGATGTGTAGAAAAGTGTTCCCTCTACCTCATTCCACAAAACTCATTCCTAGCTTGGCTACCAGCCACCAAGATGTTCCCCAAGCCCTCCTCCTGTCACTCATGCCCTTGCATAGGCATGCCTTCAAACTACATGGCTGTATGGTGAAATTTGTGTTAGGCCCCAAAGCAGAATAACAATCAGGCTCTTGTGTTTCAGCCTTCCTTGCACAGTTCACACAGTTAAAATGACCTTGTGCATGGATCTGTGGTTTTTACATTCCCCTAACACTCATCTGTCAGCAGTTTGCAACCCATATTCTTCAGGTGGAAGCAGGATGCTCCAAGGAATGAGTGTGCCTTCTATGTGTGGGATCCAAGTCTCTCATGTCATGACAAGCAGCAGAGGACACTCTCCTGTCCCTGTGACCACAGCTGGTTTGAGGACACAGGAAGCAGTGCCCCCAGCCAGCTCTTTTCCCTGGCTTATGTGCTCATTCTGATCTCCTGACATGAGTTAGACACCTGCAGGGAGCCCCTGACATTGGTAGGGAAAGATGGGCAGAGAGCCTGGGAGCACAGGGACAGGTGGATATGTGAGATGTTGGATCGCCACATCCCCTTCTCGCATGCCCTTGACAGTTTCCTGTGAATGGGGGCTAGTGTCCCCCAGGCTACAGCCAGGTTAGAAAGAGCCCTGTATCTTGATGAGTGAACAAATATCATTGATAGTGTTATAATTATTTCATTAATTTTACTGCTTGTCACTTCATAAGCAATGCAAATGACGGGATGTAAAAGGAACATATGACAGTTCACTGTGCCCTGCACATTTGCATTTCTGTGCTGCTTGTTAACAGTGGAGACATAATTTCCCATGCCCTCCATGACTTCAGGTACCACCCGTATTCAAGTTGCAGCAAAGGGTAAAGCCATTTATGAGAAAACCTACAAGGGGACATGGCTCAAATCACTGCTTTCTCAGCAAATCAAGATATTCATCAATACATTGTCACCATCAGTCTATTCTTCTAATGGTCTGAAGCACAAAGCGAGGGAGGAGAGATCACTGTGTGATGTACTCAGTGTACATTTGTCCCAGCTCGTGGGTCCAGACATCAGCCCATGGGAGTGGACTCCAGGAAATCAGGACAAACACCACACAATGAGAGCAATCAATTGGAATGTTTCTTATGTCCCATTGGGTTTTATATACTCTTTGGCATAAAGTCTTTTTCATAACATTACTCTTGCCCCACAGTGTATAGTTAAATACATATGGTCATACTTCCCACAGCCACCAAGGAGATTAACAACAGCACAAGTCACTGCACAGTACTTATGACCCCACTCGCACCTGTGGAAACCTAAAGCCTTATCTTCACAATTGCAAAAATTTAGAGTTCATGTGCACAGTCTTCTACTGAGGTGTTTTCAAAAGATGAATGCACAAGTTGTCTGAGATCGGTGTAGATCGCCCTGGATGTTCAGAATGGGGAGGGAGCCTTCCACGCATGTTGTGGGGGATACTCAAGTGACAAATACATAGGACAGGGCTGTCAAGTTGCCATGGGGTGCACTGTAAAATCACCTGACACTTCTCATACTGTTACTTGGCCTTGTGAGATATGGAGATGTGCTGTAAGCCAGGTCAGGCCAACAAAGTACCAGGCATCATACTCTTTCTAAGGATTCACTGAATGTATCACCACTGGTCCTTCCAGGCACAAGCATTAAGAATTATCTTGGGGTCCCTTCAGGAAGAGAAGCTTCTAGTTAGCCTGAGCCCATTAGTCCTCCAGCTAATAAAGCACTTGGCCTTGGGAAATGCCCTTATTGCACGCCCTAAACTTAACTGCCATACAGTCATAGAGAAAAAATATGAGGTGTCATTAACTGATTTTCAACTACAATTTGTGACCCATAATGAATTTCCAGTGTCTTCTCGCCTTGTCTATACCACCTTATAGAAAGTTCTCAAACTTCTGGAGTGGCCCAGCATCTGCAAAGTTCTCAACAGCCATAGTTTTTTGTGTTCTCACAGATTTCTGATACTGGTATGTCATATCATCTTCAATGATCTCAAACAAACACTTGGATAGTCAGAATCATGTGCATGGTGTTTGTACACCATGCATACCCATGTGTCTTCCCTATTCCCAAGCAACTGGTGGAAAGGCATCTTTTTGAACTTGATCATCTTTACTCTTTGATTGTCCACAATATTTTTCTACACATACAATAGTACAGCATTTTCATTTGTATCAAACACCTGAGCCTCACCAATGTCTGCATGTTTCAAAATCTTCCTGGTTTTTTGTAGCACCAGAAAAGTCTTCAAACTCTTGTACTCTTCCACACAGGTTTAGATTCTAAAACTCAACATCTGGCAGTTTTGCACTTTTTGAAAAAGATGCAGTATCCCATCATCTTTTGCTCAGATTTAAGGTCTTTCCCAACACATGCAATATTCTCAACTGTTTGGCTATTCAGCATCTGCACTGTTTTCAGACACCTGGATTACCACAGAATCTTGAGTTTTCTCAACCCATGAAGAATCCTCACTCTGCAGTGAAATCTAACTCATGGACTGTCCCATCAACACAATGTTCTCAATTATCTTGGCTATTCTAGCATTTGCACTGTTCTCCAACACCCAGGCTGTTCCCTCATCTTCAGTGACCTCAATCATCTGAAGAAATCCAGTGCTCTCTGAGACTGAAATACAAAAGCCATTACCCCCACTGGGATTTTGTCAAACACAGGTGTATCTCAGCATCTTCAGTGGTTGAAACTGTGGGGTATCCCAGTATCTATTTCAGTCTCCGTGGTTATTCACATCTCCTGCAATGTTCTCTGTGCCTGAACAATCCCGCGTCAGCAACATTCTACAGCTACATGACAATGCCAGGACTTCAGGATCCAAAACACGTAGAATCTCCCAATGTCTTCATGTTCAAAGTCTAGTCAATCACTACAAATGCAATCGCCCCTACAAACCACATCTAATAGTTCAGCATTTGCAACATTTCCAGCACCTGGATTAACCTGGTTCTCTTTCTCTCAAATCATAGGTTCCTTCCCCTTGTCAGCAGTGTTCACAAACTTCTGGATGATAAAGCACCTTCATTATTTACCAACAGCTGGGCAATTGATTCAACTGCACTTCAAACACCTGGAGTACCCCAGCTTTGACAAAGCTTTAAAGCAGGAGGGCTATTTCAGCATGTGCTATTTTCTCCAGTACCTGTGCTATATCAGCATCTGTGGTGTTCTTAGCTGTGAAGTATCCCAGCACCTTCAGTATTTCCAGAACACAAGCCTGATTCAGCAAGTACTAGATCTCAAACATCCCATTAGAGCAGTGCTGGCAGTGTCTCTGTTATGTCAGAATATGAAATGTTCTCCAACACCTTGCCTAGTGCAACCTATTAAATGTTGTCAAACACATAGATTACACTGTGTCTGCCATCTTCCCAAACTCTGCCAAAATTCGCAGTGCCTGCAAAGTCTCAAAAACTTGGACTCTCATAGTCTCAAAGTTGTCAACCATCTGGGCAGCCCAGCATCTTAAAGGAATTTAGACACATAAAATATTCCTAGCATCCTCAGTGTTCTCAAACACTTGGTGTATTTCAGTCTCAGCAGTGTCCTCAATCACCTGGGATACCTCTGCACATTTCTCTATTCAAACACCTGAATCCTCTCAAAGTCTGTGACCTGTGGGAACACCCACAATATCCCAACATCTCCAGTGTTCTCAGATGTTTATACGTTGACAAATTCTGCAGTGTTCTCAATCACATGGACCATTCCAAGCATCTCTCACAGTTTTGAGCCACATGACTCAGCAATTTTTATTGTCAAATATTATGAGGATCCCAGAGACTGCAATGTTCTCGCCCAGTTTACCATCACATGGTCTATCGAGGATCTGTCGTGTTGCCAAGACCTGGAGTCTTCCCAAATTATGCCACAGACTGTAAATGAGGACAGAGTCAGCATCTGCAGTGTTCTCAAACACTGGAAATGTCACTGTGTCTGCAGTGTTTCCATGCACCTGGACCAGAGTTGCCATTGTTGGAGATCACAGAGGCTTGGATATATTAAACTCTTCAGTTACCACAAACACCTGATAGAAGCTGCACTATCCCATATTCTGCAGAGTTTACAAAACCTGGGAGTATCCCAGTTTATCTTTGTTTCAAATGCTTATGATGTTCCTCCTTCTTCCATATTCCAAAACACTCACAATAGTCCAGTGACTTCTGAGTTCTTGAACACATGAACTGTACCACTGTCTGTATCCTTCAAATACTCCTGTGCTTTTCATGACATCTTCTGTCTCACACACCTCAATTAAACCTCTCTGCAATAGTTCCTAGATTCCTACCACGTCGCTGCATCAACTGGATCTCCAACATCTGGTTGATCCCAATCCTAGCTATAATCTTCTACATCTGGAATACCTCAGCATCACCAGTGTTCTCAAACTCTTGATCTAGATGGGCTTTATCAGTATTCCAAAACATTCAAACTCCCCCAGGATCTTCAATGTTCTCACACACAGGTACTATTATCAGCAACTGCAGTTTTTTCCAAAATAGTAACCTCGTAAGCATGTCCAGTGTTCTCAAACACCTGGACTATTACAGTATCTGCTGTGTTCTCACTCACCTGTACACTTCCAGCATCTGTAAAGATGTCAGACTTCTACAGTATGCACCAGCATCTGAAATGATGTCAGAGAGCTGTAGTAGCATAGCCGTTCAGGGATAGCAAACATCTGGTATAGTCCAGTATCTACATTGCTATCTAGCTCCAGCTGTTTGACAGGGTGTATTCTTCTGAAATATTTAGTATCCCAGCAAATGAAGTACTGTCAAAAACACATACTTTAACAATGTCTTCTTTCTTCTCAAACACAAGAACAATCTCTAGCAGCATCTGTAAGGTTAAAGAACATCTTTGCTAGAACAAGCACCAGCAATGTTCCCGAAATCCCTGACTATTGCTCACCTCTTTAGTGTTCTTGGCAAATGAAATATCACAACCTAAACAGTGCCTCCAACAATTTGAGTATACAAAAATGTTTTGGTTCTGAAATATGTGAACTATCCATTCATTTGCAGTGTTCTCAAATACTTGAGTAATTCCATTATGTGCACTGCTCTCAATATCTTAATGATTCCAGAATCTGTGACATTCTCAACCTCTGTGATTTCCCAACCCTAACCTACACTACTGTAGTTTGCTCAATATTCTCAAACACCTGGACTTTGTCACCATCTTCATTGTTTTCCAAAACGGAGATTATCCCACTTCTTCATTATTCTGAAACACATGAGCTACCCCAGCTTCTGTGGTGTACTCTAACTACTGATCTGCAATGCCATCAGCAATGTGTCAAGGGTCATCAGTATTACAGCCTAGCAGTATTCTCCAACACTTGGACTCTTCTTTCATCTTTAATGTTCTCAAACACCTGGACATCCCAAGGACCTCAGTTCTCTCACCGCATGAAGAATCTCAGTGACTGCAGTATAATCAAACACCAGCAGAAACCACCATCTGCAATGATTGAAACACTGGACTATCCCAGGATCATTTCTACAACCTAGTTACTCACATATTGGCAATGTTTAACACTGTTCCATCTCGTGTCAGAAGAGTTTTCACTCTGCTGGGTTTTCCCACCACTGAAGTATCTCAAATGCCAAGGGCATCCCAGTGTTATCTTGGTCTCAGGTATTTGGATGATAGAAAGCACTGCAATGCTCAACCACTATTCATCACTTTGAGTAGTAGAGTATCTTCAATGTTAGCAAGCCACTGATATCCCATGTGCTTTGTGTTTTCAAATAGCTGATCTATCTCTATGGCAGCATGTTTTGAAACAGAAGGGGTGACTTAGCATGTTCTGTGCTCTACAACTTGAATCTATATTGTCAGGAGCCTGAGTTATTCCAAAGTTTTCAGTACTTTGTAGCACTGGGACTATCACAGCTTCCGCAATGAACAGTCTCAAACACTGGCACTTAGCCCAGCACCGTTTCATTTTCAGAGATCTTGTCTATCCCAATGTCTCCAATGTTCTCCAACACATGGAATGATACAGTGTGTGCAACGTTTTCCATCCACTGGTGATTTCTGGGGCCTTTTCCTTCTCAAACTTCTGAAGTAAACCTTTGCCATCAGTGTTATCGACCCCTGGACTATCCAGCATCCAACGTGCTCATTAAGCACCTGGGTGACCCTGTGCCAGTGACAATTCAAACACTGGGTATACCTAGCATTTGCAATGATGTCAAGCCTTGAAATTATCTCAGTGTCTGCAAAGTTCTAGAAGGTCAGGTTCTTACAAATCTGTTTTCCTTATGATGTCCTAGACTATGCCAGCTCTGTAATATTACAAGATGTGCAGTACATAACATCTTCAATATTTCCATACACCTTGCATCTCAGAGGTGCTTCACTGTACACTTAATATTTAAGCATCTTTAGGGATGTCAAACACTTTGAAATTCCTGATTCTAAAATGATCTCCAAGCCAGCTATTTGCCAACTAATTGTTTTCATCAATTTGCAGTTGCACAGTTTCTCAAACTCCCAGAGTATCCCGAGGTAGCAGTATTCCAAAATATATGGACTATTTAGAACATAAACGTTGCTCCCTGCACCTGAACTCTTTCAAAATCTTTGGTGTCCCCAAAGAGCTGAACTATCTAAGGGTAGTGTTGGCCACGTTTTCAAACACTCCTACCAATTGAGCATATACACCTTTCTCAAACACCTGATCTATCCTAAAATCTTCAGTGTCAGCCCACAGGCAGTCTGTCTCAACACCAGCAGGGTTTGCAAATCTGGAGTATATCAGTGAATATAGTCAATATTCTCAAAGAACTGGACATACCAGTGTCTGTATATATTCTCTACCACGTTGAGACACCACACTGTGAATATACCATGGTCTGCAGTTTTCTCAAGTCTTGGACAAGTCTCAGCATCTGCAAGTCTCAAACTCCTGGCATATCACAGCATCATCACAGCTTTGCAACAACTGGACTGTGCCAGTGTCTAAAATATTCTACAAAACCTGGGCTATGCCAGCATTTCTAGTGATCTGAAACTAGAGACTACCCCAGTGTCTGGAGTGTCGTCAGTCACCTTGAACATCTTGGCATCTTTTCCTTGACACATCTACACTATCTCTGAGTCTGAAATGTTCTCAATCAACTGGCTCATTCTGGACCTACACTGTTTCTGAGCACCAGAGCTGTATCAATGCACACAAAGTTTTCATAAACCTGTACTATTCCTAACATCTCTGGTATTCTCAAACAACTAGCCAATCCTGACATCTTCAACACTCTCGTACTTCTGCACGATCCCAGTGTTTGCAAGATCACAAACTCATCTGATATTCCAAAATCTGCAGTGATCTCTACCAGATAAAATATCTCAGCACCTGCAGAATTATCAATTTAATGGAGTATATTAGGATTTGGAATGTTTTGTAACAGCTGGCTGTCCAGGGTCCTGCAAGTTCTCAAGCATCTGTACAGCCCATGGTCTACAATGCCCTCAAACACCTGAACTATTGCTAGCAAGTCCACAGTTCTCAGACACTTTGGGTATTTCAGCCTCAGCAGTGGTCCAACTCACCTGGAATATCACTATTTCTGGTTCTGAAACGACTGGACTTTCCCAACTTCCGCCACCTTGCTAGAATCCTGAATAATCCAAGTGACTGCAGTGTCCCCAAGCATCTGAACTATCCAAACGTCTATGGGGTCACCCTACACCTGGAAAATTACAGCAACTATAATGGTCTCATACACCTAAATTGTCAGAGTCTATGGAGTCTTTAAACAATTGTACGAGCAGAGGGTGTGCAATCATCTCAACACTTGGATTATACAGGCATGTTCAGTGACCTCAAACCCCTGTAGTCTCTCCATCTCTCATTGTCCACTAATTACTGCACCATTTCCAGCATATGCAATTTTCTAAACACCAGGAGTTTTCAGCATCTCTGTCTTGTCAAGTACATGGTGTGTCATAGTGTTTGCATTGTTCCAAAACGCCTGGGCTACTCACAGCCCCTTCTCAGTTCTCATAAACCTGGATGACCACAGTGAGTGCTATGTCTTCAAACTCCAGGAAGTTTCCAGTGTCTTCGGTGATTAATTTCTGGACTATCCCAGGGT
Organism: Trachops cirrhosus; assembly: GCA_028533065.1. Lineage (NCBI taxonomy): Eukaryota > Metazoa > Chordata > Mammalia > Chiroptera > Phyllostomidae > Trachops > Trachops cirrhosus. The sequence goes on along the minus strand of JAPYXV010000016.1, from coordinate 890,024 downwards.
CTCTGCTCAAACACATGCAATTCTCACATTATCTCCTATAACTTCACAGTCTGGGGTAATCCCACTGTCTCCGAAGATCTCAAGGAAACAGACTCTGCAAGAAACTCCCTATTCTCAAACACCAGGATAACCTTAGCAACTTTTGCATTTTCTAACATCTGAGCTTGCCACCTATTGCATAGTTTTCTGACACCTGGATGAACACTGCCTCTGAAAAGTTCTAAACACCTGGGCTGTTCCAGCATCCGCATTGTTCCCATAACTGTGGCTTCTGCAAAGAGGTTTATGTTCACCAACACCTGGTTTTTACTAGAATCTTTGGAGTTCCCAAAGAATCTTCGGAGTTCCCAAACACATCTAAAATCCCAGAATATACCATATTCACAACACTCAGCATTTGTGACACAGCTATGTCCATGCAGTCACCCAGGATATTCAGTGTTGTCAAACACCTGAATATCATAGCACCTGCAAATGTCTCAAGCCCCTCTACAAACCTAGCATCAGCAATGATCACAGACAGCCAGATTTACCTAGCATCTTAATGTTTTCTAAAACTCAGAGTACATCTGATTCAGCAGTGATCTCTTGCATCTGTTGTGTCCGTGCCACAATTTGTTCACAATAATATGCTCTATTTCAGCATCTGCAGAGTTCTGGAACACTCTGATTGCTTCTAGCGTCAGTTATATTCCCATATACCTTTTCCAAGCATCTTCAGTGTTCTAATCTCCTAGATTATTCCAAACTATGCCATGTTCAGAAATACCTAGGCTAGTCCAGCATCTGCAGTGTCCTCAACAATGCACTCTCCCCCAATCCACAGTGCTCTCCAGCTTCTGAATAATTGTAGCACCCACAGATTTCTCAAACACCTAGAATGTAAGAGCTTAAGGTAACATAGGTCACTTGACATTCACTGGCCTTGGAAGTACATGGCCAAGCTGAGGAGAAGACATTTGGTGATGCTTTTGGAGCGTGTGAGTATAGCTGTCACTGTAGAATGTAGGTCATCACCTAGGAGGTTGACACGATGAAATATAGGCATACACACTGGCATTATCTGTAGACAAGTAAGCAGTGGTCAGTCTTGAGGGTTGGAGGAAGGTTTGGTTCATGTACCCTGTTGCACCCATAATTGAGGAACCCTCCTAGAAGGACCCACCTAGAAAATGCAACATTTTCATTAAATGCCCAGTTTTTGTGTTGGGTCCTCTGAGGATTTCAAAACAATGCTGACAGTATAACCTCAACCTGGAAACACCAACCCCCCACAGAACCAGTGTTTTGTGATTTGACAGCAAACTGTTGGGCATGTTCAGAGTCCTTACAGTGTAGATCAGTCTCTCCCCCTACACACACACACACACACACACACACACACACTCACACACACACACACACACACACACACACACACACACAGATTGAAGTCTTCCTCGGGATTGCTGGCTTCTGGAGCCTTGCGTGGTGGCATATCTGCCTTCCTCTTAGGGAGCCAGTGTCAGCCCAGCAGGGCAGGGGTGCTTCTGTTGCTTCAGCTGCTAATGGGGGAAAATGCCTCCTCTGTTGCATCCTTTATAGAGCAAGGGTCTGTTTAGAGGGGCCCATGGGAGCAGATTGAGGCACACTATTTTCTGTGAGCTGCAGGGCTGTGAGCACTTGGATTTCACACCTGGGTTGGTATGGCAGCTGCCAATCCTTGTTCAGTTCTGCACTGTATCCAGGGCTTTCAGTGTGAGCCTGGGGTCTCTGCTGCCACAGTGGGAGTGTGGCCCACATGGCTGCCCAGGTAACTAAGTTTAGGAGGATGAAGCCACGGCTACAGGTGACTTTCCTAAGCAGCCATTGAATGCCACTTTTTGTTCTTTTTCTTTTTGAAAAGTCTCTCCTGTGCAAGCCTGTTGCTCCAGACAAGTGCCTGGTCTCTCACACAGCCCGGCCATCCAACCAGACCTTGAACTGACTGAGTCATGAGCTGTCACTGCCCAAATCTTTCCAGCCAATGTCCACTGGTTGTAAACCGCCCCTGTGCCACTTAGTCTTTATTCCTCCCACTGTGAGTTCAAGCATCCAGGTCTCTCCAGGCATTGCTCAAACCTTACTTTTCACGGCAGGGGGACATGGACTTAGATCTCTCCCAAGTATCCTGTGACAAAACTTTAGGGTCCCGAGACTCGAGCTGTAGACCCCTGGTATTCACTCTGGTCCCACGGAGCTTATTATCCTGAAGCACTCGGATTTTCATCCGATTTCTCAATGTCATCTACAATTTTTGTTCTCCAATCTTAACATGTGCTGCGATACCATTGGCTGTTTGCTCTATTACTCAAAAGATCCTCTGGGGGTTGCACCCATGCACAGGGGGAAGTGGACTCTGCCAGTGTAGGGAAATAGTTTGTTTAGAGATGGCACATGTGACTCAGCTCTGTATGGAAAGCCCAAAACACGGAAGTTTCATGCAGGAACTAGACCCTCATATCAGTTTGCCCCTGGGAACCAGGCCTAGAAAATGCATCCATGCTGTTTTGGCTTGCTCTTCCTAAAACTCCCTCACCCTTGTGTGAAACAGTAGGTGGTTATTGCATACATTGTAGGTAATTTCCAACGCCTGTATAAATTTTCCAAAGGTTGAAGTATAATCAGCTTGCCACGTCTGTCGCTTTTGTTATTTTGTCTCCTCCATTATACCTGATATGTAGAAAACACCATTTATATAATAGATAATAAATCCTTTATCCATCTAGACCCAAGAAGGACAATAAATGCCTGTCCAGACAAGGATTGTGGTTCTCTCCCCTTGAGAGAAGTAGCTGCAAGACTCTCATGTTAAGAGTACCATACTGACCCTTTTTCTCCACAAGACTGCTGTAGTCTCTGTGCATTTGTTATCATATTCAGCCACAACACGCAGACTCAACTCACCAGAGTCTACAACACACACCCACCTATCTCTCCCCCACCTTCCATAAGCTTAAAAGTGTGTTTTTAACACAAAATCATTTCTTCACTCCTGACTGATGTATCTCAGTTGGTGAGGTGTCATTCCACAATCCAAATTTGGCATTTTCCATTCACAGTCAGAGTACATATGCAGAATGTGGTTCAGCCACCCTTTGGGTACACAGCAGAGGCAACCAAGTCATATAGTTTTTTCACTCATTAATGTTTCTGCATTCATCCCTATCCACTCTTCACCCTCAGACCAAACTGAAGAAAACTTGTGTTCCTGTGACCACAAAGAATGATTTCAGGGCAAGTGTTCATATCATCTCCCTGAGAAGGCCCCTTAGCGTTTTTCAGTTTGCACTTTCAGATCCTCTTTTGCAGGCTTCCATATTTGATGTGGCCATTATTAGATATTGTTTTGTTAGAATGTGCAATTTTTTAAAAAACATAGTGATTTTTTGAAAACAGGGAGGGAAGCACGCACATTTCCTTATCCAGAAGGACATCAATTGACAATCTCAACTGGAGATTTCCACTCATTACACACATGGGTGCGCTGCACCTTTTTTTTTTTTTTTACTGTAAATAGACGGTACCATCTCAGTTTGTCAACATCTTCTTTCCCTACAAAATCTTGTGTCTCAAACAGCTTCCTTCCTTTTCCCCACTTATGCTGTCTCCCACACACCCACCTGGAGGGTTCTGCCTCAAATAACCCCTCTAGCTGAGGAAGAATGGTGTTTCTGGAAGAGTCTGTAGAGCAGAGTTTGCCTACTTTTCATACAGATATGAATGTGAATTGTGAGTAATGCTCTTAGGGATCTGACAAGCTATCCAGTTCCTTGCATTTGTAGAGAAAGGGAACACCCCAAGCTCAGCATTGCAGGATTTTATGTCCTCCTGTGAGCCTTCTGGTCCGGTGGAATGAGTTTTGAAGTTACAGAGATGAAGGAACTACAGGGATCCAGGATTTTTGGGAATCTGAGCTGACACATGACACTGAGTGGTGGTCCCTTGACAGGATCATGGACATTGACCAGTGCACCTTACCCTAATTCTTTTTTGACTTTGTAGATTTTGCACAGATCATGCCATTCAATGTGTACCCTCCATATTCCTCAGAAACTAGTGTTGAGAGGAAGCTCTTGGCACAGGAAATCAAGCCATTTCCACAGGTCACCGTGTTGGTGAACATGCTAAGAGGCTTACTGGGTTGGAAATCAACCATGTTTATGTAGGCACACTTCACAAGACTGGCACACACCAGGAAGGACATACTAAGGTCATTATTGCAGGTCCAGGTGTTTGGCTGTCCCATTTTGTGAGGACAACATACCAAAAACAGGGATCATCATGCTTATATCTTCCTCATTGGGGACAGGATACCATAGCATTCTTCATTGACTTTCTTTGTCTTATCTTTGTATACAGGTCAGTCCTGTTCCTAAGAATATGTTGACTTCAGAGAGCCATCAGGGCCTTTTCTTACACAGAGATAGATGTTTACCCTGTTCTAAATTTGAGTTCTGTCCACACTGTGCACCCAGGGGAATTCTGTGTACCTGGTCCATGTGGACATCATTTTGGAATGTGTGACTAGGTTTGGAGAAGTATGTTCACATCTCCTAAGTTCTTAGTATGTTTATTTTCCCATAGGACTTCAAATAACAAACAAGTGTTTGATGAGACAACAATACACAGTTTTGAGATAGTGTCAATGGGATATTAAATTGAGTGAGGCCCTGGTATAAGACAAGTGCCGTATAGAATCTGCTGTGTCACAGGGTTAATTAATGCTGTGTGCATGTGATGTGCACAGAATTCAGACTGATGCTGATCTCAAACTCAGTCCACAGCAAGGTCTCTGCAAAGGAGTTTCCTACAGCATATTCCCAAAAGCAACTTCCTGTATGTTGAGGAGGATAGGAGGTGTTCTGCCCACTATTATTCAGGGCAGAGTCATACACAGAATCATTTCGCTAACTTGGGGCTCCGATGCAGTGCTAGGATTAGGGTTGGGATTTGGTTTGGCTTGATCTGAGTAGAAAATTCCAGACAGCAGGAGGAACATGGTTACATCTCTTGTTTTGGTTGTGCTGAAAGAGAACTCCCTCGTCAGGGCAGATGATGAAAAGACTGCTGGTGCCACATGATTTGTCTCTGGATAGGAATGACCCTATGTGCCCCTCCCATTGTGGTGACAATGCAAGCTCCGTGGACCACAAAGGATTCCTGTACAGTCAATTTCCTTTATCATTTCCATACACTGCATCATCTTCAAATAAGGGAAAAACTCAAAAAGTTTTTTTTTCTCTATAAACTTGACAGACTAGTGGCATTCAAGAAGCATCAATGGCTGTTTGACAACCTGAGTGGATGGAACTGCACTGATATTTCTCAAATGAATGTATCTTCAAGTGTTGTTAATGAGAGAAATCATAGGCCTCAAGGAGGAGGTGTGGCCATTGATGGAGTATGATGATATGGATAGACACAGGGGACTGTGGCAGTTGATGGTCTCTGGCTCCCTTACCTCATCCAGTTGGAAGAGGTTTTGTGCTTTAATTAACATAATCATAGAAGTTTCTCCCTTTGGTGGTCTGTATTGCAGCAAAGCTCCTAACGGTTTTTCTATTGTAATTCTTTGGTGTGGAGGTAGTAGTCAGAAAAACTATTTTAGCCTCATGAAATCAAAGCTCTTTCAGCCCTCGTGAGGATTTTACTACCAGTGGTGACCATGGGACATTTTCTTTGCTTGTCATCTACACATCCAAGTCTGTCTGTCCAAGGAGAGCAGTAGTCCAAAAAGGGAACAGACACCCATTTTTCTCTGTCCAACTTTGGCCCCACTTACCCTCTGATACTTACACTTTTGTGTAAGACCCATCTTCTTGCACAGTCCACTTAGAACACAGTGTCAACCCATATTGTGGCTATCCATGTCTAGCACATGGGAGGTGAGATCCCTGATATCAACAGAGGAAATATGGGAAACCAAAGAACAGGGTAAGAGGAAATCACTTCTCATCACCCTAGTGGCGATTCTTCCTTTTGTGTGATCTGGTCAATTCGGAGACCCTCCAGCAGATCCCATGCATCCTTCCTCACTTGAAAACCAGCCCCAAGGTTGCCTGATGGCCCAATCCTCAACCCATGAATTGAAACTGAAAGCTACACTGCTGGGATTCGGTATGTCCACCATACTCTTGTAATAAATGTAGGGGTGCATAGACAGGACAGTTGTGAATGCAGAAGTCTTGATGCTTCTCACAGTGTGGATGTGAGAGGAACAGGGATTAGGATAGCTGTAGGGCATATTCCTATACTTGAAGAACTTTGGGGGGAAGAGACCAGGCAACTCATGTCACTAAGCCTCCATCTGGTATTCTGAGACATATTTCATAGGCAGGCAGGGAGAGATATAGGAACCTAATGCCTACACCAAATTACTGTACTAAGACATATCATGCCACTTACCAAGGGTAACTCACAGACGTTTCCAACATTCTGGTGTTGGCTGACATCCTGGTACACAAGCCCCTTTCCTTCTCATCACTATACATCTACATTGACCTCCTTTCTCCTCAGTTCTAAGTTACAGGAGAGCAGGAGAACAAGGTTGTGTGGTCTGCAAGGTTAGACTCTCTTTGGTCTGGGAACACACGAGGGTCTCCCATCAAATTCAATTTTAATATATTGATGGACCCACTAACTGTTTTATCTTCCCAACACCTACTCATTGACAAAATACACTTTGAGACCACATTATGTAGTTTAGACATTATGCACATGATGGTGGTGACAACACCAAGATATTAGGAATGTTATCATCACAGGCAATTTTATTGGACAAAAGAGTGTGTCAATTGTTTTATATTTAATTTCATCCTTTTGCACCGTATGTTAACTCCATATTCTTATCCTCTCTGTTCACATTTGAATTCAGGTTATCAGAGAATTTACAAGGTCCTGTGCAAACTTTAGCCTCTGTTTCACTAAGCATGAATCATGGCCTATCTAAAGTGCACTCCACACACCTATGCCATACTGATATGCACTTCTAGAGAAATTAACGGAACTACAGTGTCCAAATTATTTGGTCCTAGCCAATTCTTTTCTAGAGAATCTGCAGTGTACTTGCTTCTCCAGGAGGGGACACTGTAATCTGGGCCCCATCTGATCAGTTTATGGTCTACACCTCTAGTCTTCTGTGCAATCCCTTCACCCTAGATTCATTAACTAAGGTGTGCTGGGCATTGCCTTCAAAGTATGTGTCACAAAGCAAAAGGCCACATGCACTTATTTAACTTTTAGTGCTTACTGTATATTTGAAGAAGCGTGACTTTAAGTACTACTTTGACAATTCTTGGAAGATCCTGAGGAGTATGAATATTACAGGGAGAAGTGAGGGTATATGTGGATACTGAATTTACCATTCAAAACCAATCCCTTCAGGTTCCATTGTTTCAGATTTTTTCTATAAAAGTGAGTGTGATGAATATGGGAGAAAAACAAAGATAGAGTGGCTTAAAGGTATCTACACAAAAAAGAAGGATGTGAAATTTGCATATTGTCATATATGGGAAAGAATATTGAATTTGAATTTGTTGGATCCCATCAATTCTGTTTGAATAAAGTTGTACTGCTGGCAAATGCTCTTCAGTTTCATAATCCATAGCATGCTTATTCTTAATGTTCCTGTGGCCATGACATTTGTGGATGTTTGCCAATGTCTTTTGCAAAGGGACACAGTCTAAATGTGAAATTACTGTGCAATTTTACTGATCATCTGCCCTCACTTTTGATACATTGAGATAAATTATCTTTGGTGTTCTTTGACTCAATGTAGTTTAAATTGTAATAGTCATATAATTCATTCCCCCATTTCTCAACAGGCGTTCTGAGGCCTCTGAGAAAAATCAGATATAGACCAGCTTTTCAAAGGTCTTACAATGCAGAGTGCAGGCAAGCTGACCAAAGGAGTCTAAACAGGATGAGGTTGACCTAATTAACACTCAGAAAAAGCTGTTACTTCTTCCTACATGGATGGTCATTGGAAGTCAGTCCACCATGGGTGAGTTTCTGTTCAATGGTGTGAACCTATATGAAGTTCTTAGGTCAAGCATAACTTACGTTTTTTACTCAAGAAACCTGAAGCTCCACAGGGATTGGAGATGCTCTCTTTGAGTATATGCTCTGCCACTGGGTAGCCTATATCCTCCTTCTTCAGGGATCTTCTGTTCTACAAACAGCCTATACATTGGTAAGCATCCATCAGTCAGAGGGTCATAGTGCCTCTGTCAATTCAGCATGACAGAACTGTGCATGAAATCGTCCATCAGATAAATGGTGTAGTGCTTTATGAACACAAACATGTAAGCTTTATAAAACTATGAAAGTCTTAACAAGTTTGTAAGTACTTTAGAGCAGCAAGGATGAGATTGTACTACTATGATACTGTGATCTCAAATATGCAATGGAACATTTCTGTATCTCTGAATCTCTCTACATCTCCCTCCTATTAACTGCATTTTTGTCCATGAGGAAGATTTTATTGTCAACTGGTTTGGTAAATACTCAACGTTTGCCCCTGGTGATTGCCAACAAAGAACATTTGAATATAAGGTAATGAAGTGTTTTGATACGTATGTGTTTGCAAAATCTGGAGACGCTCATTAGGTGCAGAGAATTCTGGATCAGACAGCAGCCTAAGGACAAATGGAAAATGTTTTCTAATCTATCATGAATTCCTGTGTCTCTCTTGGAAGCATCATCTAGTATTATTCCCATGCTTAAATGGGACAAAGCATCATCTCTGACCTCCTCTATATTCATAAACTCTTTCCAAGTTAGTTGTTTTTTTAGGACAAATATACAATAAATGTAATGTATCCTTGCACACACCCCAAGAATTTGTCCAGACCATTTCTCCAACTTCACCTTCCAAATGTCCTCGTTCAGGCTAATGGCCTCTTGTACAGCTTGTCCCCCGCTTTTTTTTTAATCTTTGCATCCTCATGCATAACCATTAGATTAGGGGAAGCATCAGAGATTCCCAGAAATGCATTTTCATGTCTGTTGACCAGGCTAACAGAGTTTCCATGAATTTCACCATAACACCATGACCTCAGCTGTGCTTCAACTCCAGACACATAAAAGGAGACCAACACTGATTGCCACACTTTAGGAAAACTAGAGAGCACGATAAATGTCTGAAACCAGGAATTGATGCAATGATCAACTGCTCCTCGCGCTGGCCGACAACCAGAACTCCCTTAATCACCATGATCACTCTTTTTCCCACGTGTGCTCTTGCTCACCCTCAGGCAGCCAGGTGTTACAGCACTGTTCAACAACAGACATACGTCCACTTCTCCTGGGGAAAGCCATTCCAAACTGCTTTTATCATTCATTTTTATATTTTCTTCATTTTTAGCATATTTATGGGTGCATAGATATTCATGATTATTTTATACTTTCCAAAAGTTTGTTTGAATAGCCACTTACATCATATTTTGCAGCTTGTATTTTTCATGGTTGCTGAACAACAAACACATGCCTTGTCTACTCCGGAGATTCAGCTTGACTTCAACCAAATCTGTGTTAGGAGGTCAGTCCTGGTTCCTTTGCATGCTCCTGTTGCTGCTCCATTTGAGAGGCTGGTCTATACTTCATTTAAGGAGAGCCTCATTCTCCTGCAACAGAACCTTAATGGCAGGCCTGCATTGTTACCGGACAGCTGGTGGAGAGGCTCTGAGTGCTGGAGACAATACAAGAGCTTTTCTGAAAGGGGAAGGAGCTGCGGAATTTATTCCATCACAAAGCCACTGTGACTCCCTTTAATGTGTCGGGGAAGTCTCCAAAAGTATTGTGTGAGCACTTCCTTGTCAGCACCAGCCCTGCTCTGACACAAAGGAGCAAAATTCCTTCAGATTGTTGTCAACGCAGAAGAGAGATATGGAAAGATGGATTGCTAGAAGACACATGATAGATACATGGAGAGATAGATAAGTAGATGATAGATGGATGACAGATCAATAAATACATAATGGGTAGATAGAGAGATGATACAAAATTATATAGATGATAGATAGATAATTAGATAGGTGATAGAAAGATAGATAGAGATAGATACATAGATAGATGATAGATATATAAATAGATGATAGATAGATGGATAGATTGATAGATAAATAGATGATAGATAGGTAGAGAGATAGATCTACAGATAGACAGATTACAGATAGATAGTTAGAATAGCAGTATGTGTGTTTACCAGACTACTATACTCCATCATGTGACATTTTGACATCTGCAGATCGCAGCATATTTCCTTTTCATTCTCTCATAGAAGATTTTCTCCTCATCTCCCATCGCTGTCCATATTTCCCTAGTGAAACAGATGGAAATGATCTGGAAAGTATCTTCAGTTTGGAGAACAAACATTCAAGGATTTTTCTGTAACACAGCAATGGAAGTGATATCCTGAGGAGGGGCTTCAATTCTTCAGTTCAGTAGGCAGACTGACTGGGGTCCCTGGTTGTCGCTGCTCTGCAAAGAAACAACTTTTTGCCTTCCAGTGGTGTCCCAATTCCCCCATACAATGAAATTGTTCCCATTTCCCTTACACTTCTGTGTAAAGGTGGTTCCTCTCATTCCCTTGAGCATTTGGCCCCATGTTGACAGAGGACTTCTCTGTGGGATTGGATTTAGTATAGCTTTAAGGAAGCTCTGTCTCCAACTCACCCCCTCCAAGTAATGTCCTCAGTCCCTCAGAGCATTGTTCGCCTTCTCCAAGGTTTTAAACACTATGTGCTCTGACTCTATATGCCGTTTTCTCCCACACTCACTGCATCCTTCCCATGCACCTAGAAGGCCAATCCACAGGACAGCCAATTGTTGAAAACTGGGGCATCTCCATCAGTAGCTCTGTCCATCCCGTTAGTATCCCTTGTCCTGGAGATCACTCTGAGCCTTCTCCAAGCAGGCTTGATATTTGTTTAGCCCTGCCTTGTCCTGTTCTACTTCTTGTTACCCAGGACCAACCCCATGCATTCTGCAAGTGGTAAGGGAAAGGGACACCACATATGCCAATTGTTGGCATATTTCTGAACCAGGTGGCACTCTTCCAGTCATGTACCTTTGGGTACTATTCTTTCTATCTGAGCATACTGTGGGAATTCTCCTGTCTCACCTTAGAATACACTGCCATGGAGAATTGTTTTCTCCCTTGTATCAAGTGCCCTCCTAACGGGGCAGAGGACCTATCCAGAAGGCTGTGTCCTGAAGAGATCCCAGTTAACTGTTCCACCAAACCTGACCTTCTTCATGGAGTCCCTCATTCATCAGGGCTTTGTGGGCCTTCTCCTGATGGGTCTCATATGGCTTCCCCGTCTCTCTTTTTCTCCCTCCCCACCCAGGGCACACTAACATGAGTAGCAGTGCCACAGTGTAGTTTGGCTAACTGGGGAGTCCTGGGTCAGCTCTCAACAGTCTAGTTCCTCACACTAGATTCCAGGTTCTGAGAACACCATGGGACTTCTCACTGATGCCCCTCCATAGCGCCTTGATGATGGCTATTCATTCTACTATGTTGTGCCTGCACATACCTAAGGTGTATCCCACAGGTTGCAGGCAACAGGAGAGCTCTGACGGAGCTCACCTACCAGGGCCATCTCCAAACATTTACTAGATGCCAAAACCCAACTTTGGATTAGGTGCTACATTCCCCACCTCTGCTTCAGGGCACTATTGTGGCACATGGTCAGCTCCCATGGTCTCCTGACATCGAGTCTCATTCAACTGCAGAATGAGAATGTATTGAGGGAACTGAACGCATTTGCCCTACTTAAGTAGGTTGTCTAAAAAGGGGAGACACATGGACACAGAAGAACAAGAACATAGATAGGGCCTAGTCTGCAGAGCCACTGAGGACAGTCTTTGGGGGGTAGTTAGCTCACTGTTCCCACCACTCCCCTCCCACCACAGCCTGATGTGAAATAAGCTCACTCTCTGGAGCAGAGGCAGCAGATATAGTTAGTTGGGTAGGGCAGTGAGGGTGACAGGAAATGTGCCCCTCTCAGGGAATCGGTTCTGTACTTCTGCCCTCATGCTATATCCAGTCTGGGCACATGCCTTGTCCATCCATTTTCAAGCCACATGCAGCAGAGCTTGCACTTTTTCCCTTATGGCAGATGGGTCCCAGAAAATTGACGGTGATATCTGTTTGCTTCTGTTCTAACCCCAAAGAAATTGGTTCTATCTGGGCTATGAGGTTTTTTTTCAGCCACTTGGAAACTACTTTGGACCTACTTGACTCACGTTGACTGGCAAATGGCTGCTGGGTGCTGTCTTCTGAATACAGAGATATAGAACCTGCGTTTGAACATGAACAATTTCCAAACAGGAGAATACTACAGCTCCACTAACTTCCTTACAATGTAAGTTGGATCTACGTTTTCAGTCTCACCTGAGAAAAGTGGATGTAACAATAGGACAGACCAAGAGCCCCATCTCTGGCTTGTAGCAGATAACTTGCACAAGCTGAAGACTGAAAGGTTTGTGAAACAAAAACCTGGGGGCAGACTTGGTTTCAGGAACAGCTCAGTTGTTAGACTTACTGACAGCACCACCCTCCTTCTTTCCCTTGGATTCTTGAACTCTTTGACGAAGCCTTGCAGTATGCCTAGAGGCAGCTGCAAATCAGTGCCCCATTCAGAGGGTCCTAGTCTAATGTCCCAGAAGGTGAAACCGCCATGCCCAGAATAACACCAGAAAAGTGCCAGGGAGGATTGTGATTTCCTGGGCTTGTGCCATCCACAAGCTCTAACCCAATGATTGGTAGTGAGGGGAAGGGATACTGTGATTGTGCAGGCAAAATCACAAGATCTCTCCATGGAGTTACCATAACGACCAACAAGTTTTAGCCCGAACTCAGTGGCAGGTTTGGTGTGCAGAGTAAGTGCGCTGGTGGTATGCAGCCCATTGCCTTCACAGGTTCCTAGAGGTTTTTTGACAGATTGCCTGTGCATAGCTCTCAGCAAAGTGGGGGGACAGACAGTAATCCTGAATATAACCCACCCTCAACTGCATCTATAGGCTTTGCTTAAGACATAATGCAAAGAATGTCTCTGGTCACCAGGACAATCTCTCTTTCTTCAAGTAGACTTGCATTTCACAATACCTGATGTAGCTTGTTGACTTTCTCCTATGGAGATTTTCCAAAACAGTGCTTTCTAATGTGCCATTATTTCTGAGAGTGAGATATGTTTCCAAAGGTAACCTCTGAAATTCTCTCCATTGTGTATGAGGCACTGCAGGTTCATGAAGAAAATAAGGTGAGCCCTTCCACAGAGATTACTCTCATGAGCACTAACCTTGGCTGTGAGGCTCAAAGGAGGAGGTGATATTGCCCCTACCAGTGATGATGTGCCCGCATTCCTGTAAGGATTCTTAGCTCACTTCACTCAGATCCCAGCATGAAACGCTGAGATTTGTCCTCTGTACCAAATGCCTGGTTCCATACTGGAATATTTTTTCCTACTTTTCAATGGCGTTAAGCAAGCCAATTGCCCCCAGCAAAATTGACCCAACATTGGCAAGGTTTTCGGGATTGCAGATCACATTTTTCCTGTCTTTTTTTCTTGAATTGGGAGCTCTATGTTGCTGAGCCATGGGGCTGATTCTCTCCTCTTGTCACGGCTTCACATCGTGTCTTGTGTGTCGCAGGTTAGGCATGGTGACACAACAACAGTGCCACTGGAATTCTTGCGTTCTGACAACCATAGTTAAAAAACCATGAGTATCACCACATCAGCTGTGGTTCTCTGCACAGTTCGAATTCACTTATAGATCCCTTTTGGCATGGTTTCCTCAGGGTTCCAAGTTTATTTCTGGGTCTTTCTGTAGGAAACTTTTGCCAAATGTAGAATTTGCAGGAGTTGACAAATGTTTCCCTTGTGTTCTACAAGAACTCAGCATCCTGGTGACACAGAAATGATCAGGTTCTGACCAGTCACTGGCTCTGGAGGATGTTGGAAGCTTTCTTGGTCATTGGGATAATGAATAGACTGAGGTGTGAGCTCATGACAAAGAACACTCTGCAGCATTGGGTGATCATGGCACTGGTTAAACCAGACATGAGATTCAGTCATTGCTCAACCATCCCCACACACTTTTGCCTGCTTTCAGGACTTTGTGGCCAATGGGCTGGTCCTTGACATTACTACCTGGAAAGGAGAAGTCACCCTGTCCACAGGCAAGCTTCATTCTTCAGCTTTCTTGAAGATTTTGTGGTTTCTAATGGGAGTTTTCTTGGGAAGTTTGTAGCTTGCGTGACATCAGGGATAATATCTCAGAGTCCCTGTCCTTGCAAAACAATTACAGCATCTAATGAATGTGTCAATAAGACGTACATGTATCCTGAAGAGGCGAAGTTGCCTCTGTGTGATAGCACAATGTCAAGGCACCCCACAGATGTCCACCGGCTGAATGCAAATTGACTCTTCCCCATAACATTACCAGAGGACTTCCTCCTACTCTTATTACTTTTATTAAAACACAAGATATACTATTGTGTTCTCTAGTTTTCCATGTGATTTTTTTAAGAAAAAAACTAATGTTGCCAGATATTCTGAGTATGATGTCACTTCCTAGGTATATTCCTCTCAGCAAGTAACTTAATCTTCTACATCTTGGTTTCTCTCACGTCCCTGATAGGAGCAAAACTAATTATATCTAATTTGTGCAGCACTTGAGTGAGTTGATACTTCAAAACAATACTCAGCATAGTGGTGGCAGTCGTGTGTGCAGACCCTGTGTTTCTGGCTTGGTTGGCTACATTTCTCCCATGTTGTGACTGCTGTGGAGTCACGTAATCCTAAATTATCCTCTCGTCCCAGGAACTAGAGTATCTTTGTTGAACTTCTTCTGAAAAGAATCCAGTAAGAAGCCTGGATACTGTGAGTGCAATTTTCTTTATGCCATGCTAAGTAATTTACCTTTCAGACAGAGTGAACAATAATGGGAATTCATCAGAACTGCTCATGCAGGCTTTTGTTACTGGCTCTCTGGCTAGACAACTTGGCTGAACTTTCCACTTAAAATAATTTGAAATGCTGGACAAAACATTAATAATCCTTTAGTGACATCATTCACAGGCCACAGTGAAGATTTTCTCATTGGCAGAAAACTCAGTAAAGGCTGAAAATCAGGATTCAGAAGTTTACCTTTGATGGCATTTGCTCAATGAATTTGACCAGAGTTCAGCCATTTGGGGCCTAAAGGGAAAAATGTCCCATAGAGGTTTGTTAAGAAAGGTTGTCTACCTACCCTTGAAATCCCAACAGCTGGCATGCCTAAGGAAAAGATGGCAGGGCCACAGACAAGTAAAGGCCTTCCCAGGGAGGTGCCAGAAACATTGCTACCTTCAACATTTTGCTCGCTGGATGGGCAAAGCACCTCCTCTGAGAACCAGAACCAAGAGCTGTGTTTTCCCTCAGGGCACACCAAAGATTGATTTGACAAATGCTTTAGCCCTGACTGGAATTTAAAGTAGTCCTGGGTGGGAGTCATACAAGGACTACCTTTTTCATAAAAAGCAATGGTGGCTGGAATAACACTTCTAACATAAGAGCTACAAAATAATTTTGACAGATTATCATTTCCAGAAACATCACACAAACACACTATAGATAAAATGTATTTTGAATTTAGGGTTTACCCGACAAAATGTATTCACATGTACAATGCCCATTTATTAAATTTACATATGTAGTCACGTATACGTGAAATGCACAAAAATATATTTGTAAACTAATGAATATGCATACACATTTATCTATTTACATTTGAGACTTTTTAAAGATTTTATTTATTTATTTTTTGTGAGAGGGAAAGGGAAGGAGAAAGACAGAGAGAGGTATATCAATTTGCATTTGCCTCTCATGGATCCCCCTCCTGAAGATGCATCCTGCAATTCTTACACATGTCATGACTGCTAATCTAACCAGTAACGCTTTAGCTCTCAGGTCTGTGCTCAATGTATGGAACCACACCAGCCAGGGCAATATGCATATATATACTTATAAATGTACACATGTGTCTATATAAATACATAAATGTGCATACATATGTTTTCATTTACAAGAAAGACAGCCAAGTGAGAATCTGCAGAGAAAGAACTTGAGATGCTGGGTTTCACTGAGGTAAAATATCAACTAATTGTGTATGACAAGTTATAAGAAATTTCAAGAATGGTTCTGAAATATAAACAAAGGTACAGCTACATTCCATGAGAGTGCACTGGGTGTTTGAAAATTACTATGTACAATATACAGAGGTACACAGTATCATTGAAAATCAAAAAAATAAATTAAATGGGAGCTCAGTGGGTTGGGACATCATATCCCCCTCTAAAAGAATGCAGATTCAATTCCTGCCCAAGGCACACACACACCCTCTGAAGGGATTGCATATTCCATCACCAGCTGAGGCATGGAGGTGTTCCAATTATTCAATGATTCTCTCTCACATCATTGTTGCTCTTTCTATATAAAAGTAACCAGTATGAGTATTGAGCTAACCAGCAAATGGGACAAGAGCAATGAAGAAAAACCACCACTGGAAGGCTCACTTAACAATACAAGGCCATTCCAGACCATGCAGCTCAGGTAAGAAGGAGACCACAGCACTGAAATCCAAAGGTCATCTCCTACAGAAGGACACTCAACCACTTCTGGGAGTCACAACAGGTCTTTATAACATAGAAACAAACACAAAGAGACAGACAAAAATACAGAAAGAAAGAGTCCCCAAATAGTAGAATGGGAGGAATCTCCAGAAAAAACAGCAAAACAGCATACTGGTAAATTCAAAGTGATGTAAATATGGATGCTTAACAGGATGAAAACAAACGTACAAACCATGAAAACAACATGGCACAAAAAAGAATAACGTAACTAAAGTAAAGAATATATGAAAAGAATAATCAGTAGGTTGGATAAAGTAGAGGATCAAATCAGCAAACTAGAAACCAGGTAGGTAAAGAGCAACCTCATCAGAGCAGCATGAAATATAATATTTTATAGTCAGGAGGATACTTGAAAATATATTGGGCAAGATGAAATGTAATAATACTCTCATGCCAGAGGTAATGAATGGGGAAGAAAGAACATGGGATAGAATATCTGATTAAGAAATAATGACAGTATTTGGCCAAGATGGAGGCAAAGGTAGAAACCCTGAGCTTCCTGGCACAATTAAAATGAGTATAACAACCCATCTCAATTCAATAAGCAACCAGACGCCAGTAAATCAAACTGCATGGAGCTCTAGCCTCCAAGGAATTAAAGAAGCAGTGAAACAGAAAAAAAAGATATAATTTCCATTATATAATTAATAATTTCCATTAGTTGGGTTGTTTCCAATCCATGGACATGCACTTATACTTCTGCCATCCAAAAGAAGCAAAGTCCAGAATCCTCTCCACATTTTAGCCAGTGAAAGCCAGCAGCGGCTATGGTGACTCTCCTCTCTGGACCCATGTCCTTAGCTTAGATGCCCCATTTTTCTGAAAAATTCTTGTAGGACTTCTCAGATTGTGTGTGTGTGTGTGTCTGTGTCTGTGTGTGTGTTCACAGGTGTTTTCTTTCAAGATACAAACATAGTTGGATTTTTTTTTACATTTTTAAAATATTTTCTTTAATTTTAATTATATTTTATTATTATGCTATTACAGTTGTCCTGATTTTTGCCCCTTTGCTCCTCTCCACCCCACACACCCCACTTTTTCAGGCAATCTCTATAACTTGTTCATGTCCATGTGTCATGTGTATAAATTCTTCACCTACTCCATTTTCTATACTGTACTTTACATCCCCATGGCTATTCTGTAAGTATCTATTTGTACTTCTTAGTCCCATCACCTCTTCACCCATTCCCCCAGAACCCCTCCTATGTGGCAAGTTTCAAAACCTTCTCTATATCCATGATTCTCTCTCTGATCTTCTTGTTTGCTTCTTTAGATTCAATTTTTGATAGATACTTATTATTCATAGTTTTGATCTTCTTTTTCTTAATTAAGTCCCTTTAACATTTCATATAATAATGGTTTGGTAATGATGAACTCCTTTAGTATTTTTTGGTATGGGAAGCTCTTTATCTGCCTTTTGATTCTAAATGGTACCTTGGCTTTAGGTCGCTGCTGTTTATGACTTTGAATATTCCTGCCAATCCCTTCTAGCCTGCAAGTTTTATTTTGAGAAATCAGCTAACACTCTTATGGAAACTCCCCTGTATATAAATAACTTCTTTTCTCTTGAAGCTTTTAAGATACCCTATATTTCAACTTTGGCATTTTATTTATGATGTGTCTTGAAGTGGGTCTCTTGGCATCTATCTTGTTTGGGACTCTCTATGCTTCTTGAACATGCATGTCTACTTCCTTCACCAAATAAGGGAAGTTTCCTTTCATTACTTTTTCAAATAGATTTTCAATTTCTTTCTGTTTCTCTTCTCCTTCTGGTATCCCTAAGATGCAACTGTTGGACCTCTTGAAGTTGTCCCAAATGCTGTTTATATTATCCTCTATTTATATTTTTTCTTCTCATTCTGATTAGTTGTTTTTGCTTCCTTAAGTTACATTGTTGTATCTTGTCTTTTTCAGAATCCTT
The DNA here is from genome assembly GCA_028533065.1 of Trachops cirrhosus. Classification (NCBI taxonomy): domain Eukaryota; kingdom Metazoa; phylum Chordata; class Mammalia; order Chiroptera; family Phyllostomidae; genus Trachops; species Trachops cirrhosus. The sequence goes on along the minus strand of JAPYXV010000016.1, from coordinate 871,404 downwards.
TTTAGAAATGCGGTATTTTAACATACCCATGGCTCACATAGGTGCTTCTCCCCGGGGTTTTTCTACACTACATGTTGTTCCATTTTTTGTGTTTGAATGTTTGAAGACTGTAGAAGTTATTTGCTGTCCACAAAGTGTATGGGTGGAAGTTAGTAACTCATCGGTTTACCAGGAGCACAATGCATTGTTAACCACATTCTCCCTTTTATGCACCTCTTACAGACAGCAGGGTCCACAAGGTAGGGCACCAGGACCTAGAGGAAAGTAGTAGAACCTGATCACATTCTGGTGCAACAAAGCCACTTGGCAGGCTGCAGGAAGGCCAGGTCCACCCTGAAGAACTGCCCAGGGTGGGGCATCCTGCTGCTGCCTGGGGTGTCCAGCATCAGCAGCTGGAACACAAGCCACCAGAAACCCCCATGCCTAGCTCTTAGCTGAGGCTGAGTGTAAGGAACCTGCCAGATGCAGAAGAGCCAATGTCTGAGGAGTGGGGCGGGTCTTCCTCCAACCAGTCCCAGCTTGAATCTGACAGAGGGGCTGCACTTCCTGCCCTGCACTCTGAGCTCTCAGCTTCTTCTTACAGACCACTGGTGGGCAGGGCCCCGGGTCTAAGCACTGATTGGTGGATCGTGACCACCACGTGGTCTTACTCTCAGGAACCTCACCCTCTGTGACATCATGCCTTCGGAGTTCCTCTAGAGCAGCAGTTCTGAGGGTACCCCCCTCCAAGAGGGTCAGCGCAGCAGGGTCTCTGTGATCCAGAGAGGTAAATGGGGTATTTTGCTAGGTGAAAACCTAAACCCTCACGCTTCAAAGCCTAGCCTAATAGAGCCCAGGTAACCTCATGCTATGGCTCAAGGGACCCACATATCTGTTTAAATGGATGACACCAAAACACCTTGCCCAGAAAAGCTATTTGTCCACCAAGAACTTAGACCTACAAACACCCTAAAACTCCACAAACCCATCATCCTGGGGTACCCTACTCCCTAACAGCAGATAAAGTCCTAATCCCCCATACTCAGAAACCATAAATGCCTGTGTCCTGGGGACACAGGATCAGTGATCCAAAAGACCATTGGTGCTTGAGGGTAAGATCACTGAGAGGCCCTAAATATACTGAGCCTCAGAGATCACAAAGCCTGTCCCTGTAAGGACCTTACTAGCTCTCAGACTGAATGGCTCCAGATCTTGTCCTGAAGGACGCAAGTCCTGAGGCCTGACAGACTTCCGAATCCTAGAAAATGCTTCAGCCTCTCACGTGTTTTACTTCAGAGCCCCGGCTGAAATCCAGAAACACTTCCTTGGTAAAGGTGCCTTTTCTATCACCATCACTGACCCTCTGCTAGATCAGGGTGGTCTGTGCTCCATAGGACAGGCTTTCCCTGAGTTGACACTGTATGGGTTTAGGGTGGATATAGTGCACACCATGGTTGGCTGCTCTGTGTTGCCTGGCTGCTTATGCCCAATCTAGTCCCTAGTCCCCTAGCTTGACCCCATGTGCTTATGCAATGTGAACCTGGTGAAAGTGTATCCTGGACTCCTATGTTGTTGTGAGGTCGCAGGGGAGAAGTCCCAGGGTGGTCTCAGAGACCGGGGAATGTACCAAGGGGGACGGAATTGGTCAGAGAGATGCACCAAAAATCAACAGGCACCAAGCATGACAGGTGGATTGTCATGTTTGGATTTAGATTGTGTTTAGATTGCAGGAAGTGCGGGTATGAACAGTGTTGCACGTGGCAGGGCCTGCTGAGGCCAGAGGGGAAAAGGCAGAGTGTGCCTTCAGGGACCAAGGAGCTAACCAAGAGGAACAAAGCTGGTAAACAAGCTAGCTGCCTTGGAATTGAGACATCACTTGGCAGCAGCACTGGTCGTGTCTGAGCAATTGCAGAGGCATGTTGTGGGGACAGGGTAGCAGAAGTATATTGGGACTAGAAATGTCAAGACCAGTGTAAGGCCACCTGGGAGAAGACACACAGTGATCTCAATCACAAAGGGGTACTACCAGGAGAGACAGAGTTGGGAACAGAGCAGCCACAGTGATAGGCCAATGTCTGGCCAGGGGTCAGCACACTTGTTCCTTATGCTGGGTTCACTGACTGAGAGATAAAGATTTGAGATCACAGAACACTGCTATGCAAGCCTATGACAGGAGACAGAGTTCCCTCCCTTAGGACTCAGGAAGACTATTCAGAGGGACAGTGTCATTGAAAGAGCTGTGCCAATGCCATGCTCAGACGTGTGTGATGGGATGGACCTCTCTGGGGATGGGATGGGAATGATGGGACTCAGTCTTGTACAACAAAGCCAGTTAAACTGGAGCAGGAATGGCGTCCTGAGGGAACCTGGTCAGAAATAGAGGGACAATTTTGTTCCTCTTCACTGAACAGAGACCACCAGTGTCCACAGGCTTTCCTTGCACTGAGGAGGATAAGTTCCTCTCTGGTTTCTCACTCACATTACCAAATTACTGATGAAATATACTATGTTCTCCTTCTGGAATATATTTTGAAGAATATTTCCAATCACTTCACCGGGGAAAAGTGGAACCCGAAGGGGTACTGGGAGTAAATCCATGACAGGAAAATGAAATATACTTGCCATTGGCACTGCTGCTATTATATTTGAGGGGGTTGGTGGGCAGGGGTACGTACAGAAGCAGTGATGCCTGATAAACATGTTGGGCTACTGGGATGGCTCTGGCTTAGGTAGCCTTATGTGCTTTCAGCTCTCTTATGTGTGGACAAAAACCATGGTGAATTTTGCACCTTTGTGTCAGTGTAGAGCTGGCACTGGCAATGCGGAGCTCACAGCTCCTTGAGCGTAAGATCTTCTTCTACCCATTGGCATCCATCGCAATGGGCTTGTGGTGAATCATACTCCCTGAAACACTTCACTTTCAGGAAAAAGCTTTTGTTTGTTACCCAGGTTCTGAGCCCCATCCAGCTTCCATGTGTCAACACTGGCTGTACTGGATGCTCCCGATGGAGGACCGTCAGGCTTCTGATGAAGAATGGCTTCTAAGGCAAGGTTAGGGCCCACAGGATCCAGGGCTTCCCTTCTGACCTGGACCTACATTATTTAGGTCAGGCTACCTCAGGGTGTGGCAAGGGAAGTCTTTGCTGTTCAACAAACAAAATACAATTCAGAGTACGGTCAAAGAAATGGCTATTTATGTAAATATTGCAAATGTGTAATGTAAATGTGCATACTCTCATACATAAGTAAACATTAGGAAATATATCAAACATAAAAATATATGATACACATACATATTTTGGAATGGCTCTCATCATGAGGGAACGTTGCTGTTCTGGGTGGTGAGCACTGCTCTAAGAATTGACTGCCACATGAAGGCCACAGGGCCATGTGGGTAAAATGATTAATCATGGAAATGAAGGGAGTTGAGGCTGTGGGCATAGGTGGTAGTAGTTGTTTTTTGTATCACTTCCTGGTGTCAGCCCTGTCATCATCCCATCTTGTTTTGAGAGTGAGGGCTAAATAGGGTGGTCTCCTTTCATGGGTGTTGGTTTGAAACACAACTGAAGTCTAGGTGGTGTCTTTACTGGATGAAAATCTTGATGACGTGGCAAAGACACTAGAGACTCTGTTCCGAGGAATTTCTGAGGCTGACCAGAATTTAATGATTCAAGTAGGTGGTGAAAATGTAAGAAATAATGGAGATGAGATGGTCATGGCATCATGAGCCTTGAGCAGGATAGTCGGAAAGAGGAAATGAGATTGGAGAAAGGGTCCTATTACATAACTGGAGTATGTGCAAGGACACATGACCTTTATTATATTTTTGTCCCTAAAGCCCAATTTATGGTTAGAGATAGCTTGTGAACAGATGTAAAATCCCACATAATGCTTTGTTGAAATTGGGTTTTCGAATAATGCTAGGGGATGCACACATGAAAAGCATTTACCTTAGTGATAGCTCAGAAAATGTTTTCCATTCATCCTTGCACTGGCCATGGAATAGTCCCTGAAATAGAATTTTGTGTACCTAATTAGCATCTCCAGATTGTGGAAACACATATCTATGGAAACACTGGTTTATCTTTATCTTGTAGTCAAACGTCCTGTGGTGGCCTTCAGAAGGGGACACAAGGTGAGTATTTCCCAAAGGCTGTTGACAAGAAAATATTCCCCATGGATACAAATGCAGATAAGGGTAGGATTATGCCAATCATTGCCAACATACATAAATATGTGGTTTTAGGTATGAGGCCACTGTATTTGTGGTATTGCATTCCAACCCAAACCTCCAACTAGTCCAACTGCAAGGGTCCTCCCCAAGTAAAAACACATCAAGATTAGTGTCTTTACCTTCATTGTCTATGTACATTTCTGCCAGGAGTTGTCTCATATCTCATTGTCTCATATCCCTAACTATCACTCTTGTAGACAAGACTAAAAGAAAACTTCCTGAAGTCATGGGTTCTAGTTGAGTCCAGCATACATATAGACCCTCTCTTCCTGCTGTGGTATTCATCCTCCTCAGGTATTTCTAAGACCTGTTGAAGTGGTGATTAAAGCCATTCATGGGAAAATATATAATACGAATTAAATAAGTACATGTGATTTTTTGGAATGCCACTCTCACATTAAAGGCAAGGCCCAGGACACAGACTAGCAATGAATCTAAGTTCAAGAAATTGTCTGGAAGAATAATTTTGCTGAGGAGATGTGGCTAACAGAAGAGCCAGAAACCAGTGTCCCCTTCTGGTGAAGGAAGTATCTCTGTAGAGCAGTCCAAAATATTTGGGTAAGAGCAAGTAATTTGAACACTACAGTTCCTCTAAGTCCTCTAGAACACTGGATGTTTATAACCTGGGTGTGTGGATCGCACTACAGATCGGTCTGAATTTGTTCATGGTGGAGCTGAGACTAAAGTTTTCACTGGAGATTTCAGGAAAGCTTTTAAATTCGCTGAGCTCCTGAAGGTTAATGTGTAAAGTGAAATTAATGATACATAGTTCATACACGGTTTGAAAGCATTGAGTTAAATTTAACACAATGGACACATGCAGTTGCCCAAGAGATGCATGTGTGATGATGATGTCACCTATGCAGTCTATGTATTGTATGTACAGTCCTTGGCTTCATGCCTTACTCACAACATGGACCCTCAATGAGTACTTCATGAAGAGTAAATGTTGGCAAGTAAAACCAGACAATAGAGAGATCCATAAATTAAAATGGAATTAGCCAAATGCAAGGAGAGTGAGGTCTAGGGAATGAGAAATGAAGGAGGAAATTTTGATTGGAGGACACTGAGCATTTGCAGAACCAAAGGGAGACTAACACTCCAGAAGCCACCAACCTTATTCACCTGCTGTTCTCCAACTTAGAACGGAGGACAAATGTTACTGTCACGAAGAGGTATAACCTATGAGAAGGAAAGGGCCATGTGTATAAAGAAGTCATGGAGCCCCAGGATGATGACTACCTCTGTAAGTGGCCCTTGCACCCAATAGTATGGTATTTCTTGTTCTAGTGATTTCTTGTAGTCATCTGGCATGTAAATCATCCCTTACCTGAGTGGAGAATCTCCTTCCACCCTTAGTAGAGAATGGGGGTTCTGTGATGTGAGTTCCTGGGTTGTCTCTGGAGCTTTTCATGTTCAGAGACATGCCCTATACCTATCCTATTGCCTGCTCCTCTCTCCTGCAGATTGTGAGAACTGTCAGGAGTACTTCATTGACACCTGTCCTGTGCATGTGCCCCCTGCATTTATAAAGGTACCACAGTGGACAAAGGGCATCCCAATCGCTCACCTCTCACTGTGCCCCCTGGGTTGAGAATTGGACCATCAGGCATCACTGATGCTGGGCTTGCAGTGTGGAATGAGGCTTCTGACTGACTGGTGGGTGTGTGGTTTGGCCCTTTTTAGGACCATGTCACACAAGATGAAGAGGTATCCAGTAGCGAATATTTCTGGTTGGTGAGAAGTGTTTTTCTCTTACCCTGTTCTCTGGCTTGCCATATCACTTCTGTGGTTTGCTGGGTCCTCACCTCCCATGCAATACATGGATGGGGACAATATGGCTAGCACTGTGTACTGAGAGGACGTTGCATGAGCATGGGTCTCCTGTTTAATGGTCAGAACAGAAAGAAAGCCAGAGATGTACAAACACCAAGGGGGGCTTCTCCCTTTGGGAGCTCTTGCTCTCCTTGGACAGACAGACACTGATATGTAGATGACAAGCAGGTAAAATATCTTCTGGACAAAGAAGCAGGTGAAACTCCAGCCATGCTGAGAGGACTTTGATGTCTGTAAATTGAAACAATTCTTTGAACAGTTACCTCCACCACCTAAGAATAACAAGAAAAAGACCTTTAACGTCCTCTCTACCATACAGAGAGTACTTACAAAGAGCACCTGGATGGAGAGGACAAATCCTGTTCCAACTGGATAAGGTAAGTTTTCTAGGTATCCAGGTGCCAGAAAAGAGTCTCATCCCCCACTTGCCCATGTTTCTTTTTCTGACATCTCGCCTCTTTCAATAATCTCCCTCAAATCTCTCTTTGTCTTCGTTCTCCACACAGTACTAGTTCACTTGAAGAGACCTTTAGAGTCAATGAGATAAAACATAGCATATATCCTGAAACTATAAAACCCCTTGCCAGACAAAGTTTGGAACCTAGGAAAAACTTGTAGGAACTGAGAATTCCTGGGGACACTAGATTTCACTCTTATTGACACTGACTGTGTTCCAGGATACATGAATGAGTTCACTGTTTGAAAAGACACACAATCTATATCCTTATGCAGGACTCACTGCAGACAGATATCAAGAGATTGCTTTTACAGACAACTGTAGTGTTCCAAATTTTGGGGAAGTACATAGTGCCAAAGCATCCCAGGATTAGTTCTAACTAGAACTGTGGTTTGAGAACTGCATAGAAATCCTCATGGTCAGCTTTCCTCAGAGGATCCCTTTTAACTGTGGGAAGGGAGTTTAAAATATTTTTGTTCTGTTTTCTTCCACTAAGACACAGAGAGATCCAAGTTTCTATGAGAACCTGGTTGAGGCAAGTGAAAAGTACTCCATGTACCATGTGGGAGATTGGAGGAAGGCCTGTCAAAGGATGATGAACTTCAGCTTGGAATCAATCGTAGTGAGCTAATCTGGAAGAAGAGTGTAGATCAAGCTCCACGTTCTGTGGTGTGAAAGAAAATTTGATTAGGGTATAGAGAAGGTGGAGCTCACTGGGTTTCACTGCCAGTCAGGGTGGAGCTTAAGTCCACACCTGGGCTTCAGAAAATGTTTCCAGGGAGGATGACCACTATGTGCATGTCTTGGAGACAGGCTTTTGTCTGACATTCTGACAGAGGCTCAGACCCTGAACAGTAGGGTGTTGTGGGAAGTGGGTGACATCAGAGCCTGAGGATCTTAAGTGTCAGTCAGGAACTGAATGTGCTTGTGTCAGGTAGTGGGGGCTCATTGCTGTGATTTCTTTCCCTTCATTCTGAATCAATCCCAGGTTTGTGAACTGTGCCCACCATGAGGAAGAGCAGAACCTGGTGGCCTTTCAATATCATGGGCAGATTTTCTACAGAACCTGCCAGGACATCAGGCAGGGTTGTGAGCTGCTGGTCTGGTACAGGGATGAGTATGCCCAGCAGCTGAACATCAGAGGAGTTGGTAAGTGGAAGGGTGAGCTGCCACCTGGAAGTGGGACACCATGTGATTCTTCAAGTGAAAAAAAAAAAAGATAGAGGCCTGTCCTCAGAAATGGTTGTGGAATAATGCCGAAAGAGAGTAAAATTCCTGTAAAGTTAGTAAGTGTGTCAGTCAGATGCTTCATAAATCAAGGATCCAGCCCATATACCTTTCATCCCTTGGAACTTCATTTATATTTTCAATATTTTCTAATTTTTCAAATGATGCATGCATAAATATGCCAATACACATAGCAATGAAAGGCTTTTTTTTGCGTTGGGAGGAATGTTAGAAGGGATAACCAGCTGTGTCCAAAAGAATTTTGTCCTGAACATTTTCTTGCTGTTCCTTTTTAATATATTTTATCTATCTATATGAAATATGTATATCCATATGCACTTAGTCATCATTTTTTTAGTGGTGCATGGAATTGCTAATAAGCCAAGCAGGTGTGAGAGTACGCTTGGGCCAATCTCAGATGAAGGAGGGATAACCAGCTACACGAGCTTGAATGTGCCTAATATTACACAGACTTTAGTGCTTTGAGCAAACAAATCCAGGACAAGTGCATAGATATCACTGTAAATGCAGACTGGGGCAGGAAGAGTTCAGTGTGTCAGATGGTCAGGAAGGGCCTCTCTCAGGACTTAACATTTACCAAGTTACCTGTGGGCAAAGGATTTGTTACAGTGGGGCTGGTAAGTGCGTGAGCGATATGAGGTGGTGTGTCATGCTGGCTGAGGACACTCATGTGTCAGTCTGGACACAGAGAGTAGGAATGCTTGTCAGATAGATGCCTAGCAGTTGGAAAATGCACTGCCTATGCTATAACCTGAGACACTGGAAACTTTTCTCAGTGAGATCAGACATGTGTGCAGTCTTCACGTGCAGAGTGGGGTGTCTCTGTTTAAGGTGGAGTGTTTCTACTATTTGGAAAGTAAATATCAGTGGGGGACCTCCTCAGAGATTAACTGGTCTCCAAAAGGGAGAGTAGGGCTGTTTGGTCGGATGAGTTTAGGAGTCATCAGGGTGATTAATATGTTTGGAGAAATGTTTAGAGACCGTTTTAAAATACTGTTTACAGTGGCCTCACAAGGAATCATTCATTCACAGGGAATGAAATCCGGTGTGGACACTTGGTGCGGGGTTTGCTGGAGTGCATAATTTTACTTTATGATTTTGGATAAGAGAGAAACAACAGGCCCCTTTCTCTTGGAAATTCTAGTTACTCTCTTTAACACTACCTAGAAAATACATATGCACCGCAAAGGTCACTGCAGTTACATCCATAGAGATTGTCAAGTGAAATCTGGTGATCCTAAAAAGTCCCTTGCCTGGGAAGTTGGTAGGAAAGACAAATAATGTGGGCTTTGTGCATCCCTGAAGATGACCCCGTGCATGGGAATTAAAAGAATAGTAGGCTGTGAAAGAACAATTTGTGGGACGCACGGCGTGCATTGTCACCACTGTGAGAAGGAATCCTAGGGCAGTTCCTCCATTCAGAATCCAAAGCCTGTGGTTCTGTCAGGTTTGTCAGCATGTGCACAAACCAAAAATTTCTCTTTTAGTACAATGAACACCAGAGATGCACCCCTGTTCATCCTGCCCTTGAGCCTTCTCCAGAAAGAAATTGCTCTGCCAAGATGTGAAGCACAGTCACCCCTCCTAGATTTCATGGGGAACATCTGCAAGAAAACACCTACAACAGTGGAACCCTACACAGAGGATAAGAGCCATCACCAGCAAGATGCAGATACACACAACTGGAATGATGAGGATGGAGGTCAAGAGGTGGAAAAAGGGACCCTATACCTATTTCAAAGGAACTGACAGAGGGGACATTACAGGGCCTTGTCAACAACACCCACTGAAACCAAGGGGAGCTCTAGTGGTGGTGGGAGAATTACGGAGGGGAAGATTAACACACTGCAGAAAGTGCATCAAGATGATTCCAGAATATACTTTGTGCAGGGAGTAGTGTCTAGAAGTGTAAAAATCTGTTATGGAGGATGTGGGCAAGGCTTCAATGATGGGTCACAGTTGAAGAGGCCCCAGAATACACACTCAGGGGACTAGGCCTTTGCTTCCAGGGAGCGTGGACAGAGCTTTGCAGGAATGTCAGATGTCATCACCCTCCAGAGGACTCATTTAAGGGAGGAAGCATATGGTTGCAAATATTGTGAGATGGGCTACACAGAGGAATCATCTCCAGTAGGACAGAAGTGGACAGAATTAGGGAAGAATCCCTATGTTTTCCCAGAGTGTGGACAACAATTTACATTGAAGGCCAATCTCAACAATTTACAGTATAGGTCAATCTCAACACAAACAAGAGGACCCATGCAGGGGCGCAATCCTGTGTGTTTGTGAACTGTAGTGTGGGTTTCTCATCGAAGTCAGGTCTCACCTTACTCCACAATACACACACTGGTCAGAAGTGCCACACTTGTGGGGACCCTGGGGAACCCTTTGCCCTGAAGTCATAAATCATGAGACAGCAGAAGAGACACTCAGGGAAGGGAGACCAATTTTTCATGGAGGTTGTTAAGTGATTAGCATTCAGTAGCCCCTCACATGTCACAATAAAAATGTATCCCACACACGTGATAATCCAGGTCAAAGCAGAGTTCAGATGAAGTGAGGTGGCACCTTACTCTCCATAAGAGTGTCATTAGTAGACATGTCCCTTGTTAAACAAACTCTCCACACCCATGAAAAGACATATGACAGACAAATAGTCCCTAATCGCAGCAGAAATGTGGACACCAATGTACTTCAGGCTTCTTTCACCCTGTGTTCTAATAAATTCTGTTGCAATGCTAACTGAAAGCCCAGATACCACATTCAATCCATCACTGAAGTAACAGAGTTTCAGCAGGACCAGAGAGAACCCATAGGCTCACCACAGCTCCTGAAATTCCGCAAGGCCCCACTTATGGAGTCAATCCAGTTACCTTATTACCCAAGGAAAGGTAATGGAGACAGACTCACCAGGAAAGGGAATTTCCTAGAGTCCTGAGCATTGAAGTTTTTACACCTTATTGAGTACACTCCAGAGTTCCCTTGGCTTCTCGTGCATGCTGTCCTGGTATGTACAGAACTCTGAGCCTGAGAGGAGAAGGGCAGAAAGGACATGTGTGTGTTAATGTGCTCGGGGCACTGGATCAGCCTCTTTCCTTGCTAGCATTCAGTTTCCTCATCTCATGATTCCCAGCATGAGCACTCTGGTTCAGTCCTCACCATGTTGGAGTCTCAAAAACGCCCACTCCCATTGTGTGACCCAAAGCAAGATTCTCAATCTTTCTGTGCCAATTCTCTATTCAGGAGCATGGGAAAGGTAAGAGCAGTCTTTTGCTTTGACATTTAAAATTGAGGCAGAACCTGCCATGAGTGGTCTCAGGCCACAAGTCACCAGCTATAATGCTTTCTGTGGTCAAGTCTTCCTCTCCTACAATGCTGGAAAAGGGAAGACGTGGAGGAGACAGAGGGCTGGGTCCAATTTCGGTCATTGAGCAGACACCGCTGATTTCACCACATAGATTCGGATGCCCTGAGCAGGCTGCATGTGTTTGTATACTTCTCTCTGTGCGCGTTACCAACCTGTTCCACTGTGCTTGTGCAGCCTCCTATTGTTCACAAGATACACTCACGTTGCAGTAAGTAAATCCTGTGGAAAATCCCGTTGTCCAGCCTTGGCTGCGAAATGAGCTTGGGGACAGTCTCTGCCCGAACTGTGCACAATACATCTACACAATGTGATTGTGAAACTTCACATAGCCACTTCTATAGTGAAATTTCCTTTTAGCTGAGCTTCATGGATTTTAATACTCCAGAAGCCACCTTGGGATTCTAAGTTGTTGCATTTGAAATCCCAGGTTTTAATAGAAGTCCTGTGGGAATGAACACATACTATGAGCAGAGTAAATATGCACAACCTTGGGCAATCCTGGCCACACAATGGCCAGGGACACAGGATAGGCATGGGCTCACTAGTTCGGATACCAACGAGTCTGCAGATGGGGATGTGGTAAACATCTACCTCTGTGTACTTGAAGGTGCCTACAGCTCACTGAAGCCATATTTTCTTAGAAATATGATTGAAGCCAACCCATCCCTTGTGTATGACACAATCGCAGAGGGAGCCACTTGTCCACATAGCAGACTCAGCAGGGAAAACATCTGAATCTCCCTTGTGTTGTATCTGTTTTGCTTGCCTTTGCTTGGGATCATTTTTATTGCTATACATGCTGGAGCACATGGTGAGAATGAGAATTGCTTAAGAATTGCTTGATAATTATAGGGATAACGTAAGTGATGACTAAATTTCTACTCCAAATCCACCTTGTACCCCAGACTTGATCAGCAGTTTCCTAGAAAGGGTGTTTTTTCATAATAATACAATTATGCCCACCAAATAGCCAGTCCTGACTAGAACTTCCCCGAATAGATTAGGCAGGCAAAATCCCCTAGAAAGGGCAGAAGAAAGAAGAGAGCTATATATTCAGTTTTATATAGATTTCTTTAGACCCACAAGACACCTACACCGTAACCAACTGACACCCACTGCCCTATACTAGAGCTAATGTAAATAGTTATTAGAGAAATTGGTTAGAATTGTCCTTTCCAGAGAACCTTAAGAGAACTGGACCTCCTTGGTGTTTTTGTACACAGGTTCAAAAGGATAGATTATTCAGGCAATTACTTAGGGCCTAGACATTTTGGGGTTAGACTCCATTCCTGGGAAAGAGAAAAGTATAGAGGAGACAGTTCCTTTATAACAAACAGGATCTAAATGCTTTTGGCATTTATAGCTAGCAAAGTAGATGTACAAGTGAGAGACAGATATTAATCACTATAACCACAGACACTGTATCATCAGTAACTTGGCAAGATGCCCAGAATCAAATGTGCCAATATTCTGGTCAACCAATGGCTTTACATATTAACCACAAAACATACACCTAAGCTTGAAATAATAAGGTCTCAAAATAAGTAGAAGGAAGAGGCTCAGGCAGAGAGATGATGTCAATATAGATAAGGCTTGCAAACTGCAAAGTATCTAACTGCTCAATTGTATTTTATATAACATGTATTGCTGATTATATCCAAATATTTTGTAATGCTTTCTACACAACAATGATAAAGTAAATCTACTCTGGAAAATGAAAATAAAAATTTGCTCTCACTTTTCCACATATGCTTACTCCAGAGTACAAATAATGCACTCAGCCCAGCAAGCCAGAGAAATTCCTGGCTGGTGAACTAAAAAGCACCAAGACCCCTATCATTATTCGCTGATGCCATTCCTTCCATAGGGATTCCCTGGACCTGCAGGAGCTGGACTCCGGCAGAAATAGACTGATATAACTACAGAGCAGATGCAAACACAATCAGTGTGTATCCATATTATATCCTGAACTAAGGATGCCCAACTAAGCCTGTCTCTCAGTGATTCTGCAGGGATGGAATAAGAAAATGCGAGACACCCAAATGCCATGAGAGGGAAGGATGACCACTTTGTACTTCTCCTGGGTCCAAACTTGGCAAGGCTGTCTAAATAAACAAAGTAGATTTCCATAATAGGTATCCACTGTTGCTTTCTCTTTTTTAATCTTCCATTGGTAAAGAATGCTATGTTTCTTGAATTTCTTTCCTTCCCTGGGCAGCCCCCATGACAGAAGCCCAAAACTTTCATAGCACATTGGCTTCAGGGTGGAACATGGCAAAAGGGTAGAATTATGCTATATTGCTGACAGAGGGGTTAGAGCTGCAATACAATAGGCTGGACAATCTACTCCTTCCATCACTTCAGGTCCTGAAAACCTCCTAAACTGCTGAGAGATTCAAGATGTGTAGAAAAGTGTTCCCTCTATCTCATTCAACAAAACACATTCTTAGCTTGGCTACCAGACACCAAGATGTTCCCAAAACCCTGCTCTTGTCACTCCTGCCTTTACACAGGCCTGCCTACACACTATGAGTTTGACCTGTACTGTGAAATTTGTGTTGGGGCCCAAAGCGTAATCACAACCAGGCTCTTGTTTTTCATATTTCCTTGCACAGTTTACGATGTTGAAATGAACTTGTGCATGGAGCTGAGGTGTTTACATTCCCCTAACACACACCTGTCAGCAGTTGGCAACCCATATTCCTCAGGTGGGAGCAGGAGGCTCCAAGGAATGAGTGTTTCTTGTATGTGTGGGATCGAAGTTTCTCCTCTCATGACAAGCAACAGAGGACACTCTCCTGTCCCTGTGACCACAGCTGGTTTGAGGCAACAGGAAGTAGTCCCCCAGACAGCTCTTTTAACTGGCTTACATGGTCATCCCCATCTCCTGACATGAGGAAGGCAACAGGCAGGATACCCCTGACATTGTTAGGGAAAGAAGGACAGAGAGGCTGGTAGCACAGGGACAGGTGAAGATGTTAGGTGTTGGATTGCCACATCCCCTACTCTCATGTCCCTGAAAGTTTCCTGTGAATTGGGGCCAGTGTCCCCACAGCTACAGCCATGTCATAAGAAGTCCTGTTTCTTGATGAGTGAACAAGTAGCATTGATATTACTACAATTATTGGATTCATTTTATTGCTTGTCACTTCATATGTAGTTCAAATGTCAGTATGAAAAGGGAACATATGACAGTTCCCATTCCGCTTCTCATTTGCATTCTTGTGCTGCTTCTTAACAATGGAGACCTCTTTTCCATACCATGCATTTCATCAGGTACTAACAATATTCAAGTCGTAGCAATAAGTAAACTATTGATGAGAAAATCTACAAGGGGACACAGCTCATGTCACTGGTTCCTCAGCAAAACAAGGTATTCATCAATATATTGTCACCATCAGTCTACTCTCCTGATAGTCTGAAAAACATAGCGATGGAGGAGAGTTCCCTTCGTGATGTACTTAGTGTACATTTGTCCAAGCTCATGGGTGCAGACATCAGCCCATGGGAGTGGACTCCAGGAAATCAGGACACACAGCACACAATGAGAGCAATCAATTGGCATATTTCTTATGAACCCATTCAGTTTTATACACTCTTTGGTGTAAAGTATTTTTTCATAACATTACTCTTGCCCCACAATGTATAGTTAAACACATATTGTCATTCTTCCCAGAGGCACCAGGGAGATTAACACCAGCACAAGGCACTGCACAAGGCTTATGACCCCACTCACACCTACCAGGCCCTAGAGCCTGATAGTCACAAGTGCAAAATATAGAGTTCATATGCACGGACCTCTATTGAGGAGTCTTCCGAAGACCAATGCCCAAGTTCCCAAGGATCGGGGTAGATCCCTTGGATGTTCAGAATGGGGAGGGAAACTTCCAGGCATGCTTGTGGGAAGACTCAACTGACACATGCGTAGGACAGGGCTGCCATATAGACATTAGGTGCACAGTCAAATCACCTGACCATCCTCATACCGGTATTTGGCCTTGTGAGAAATGGAGATGTGCTAAAGGGACAGGTCAGGCCAACAATGTATCAGACATTCTACACATTCTCAGTAGTCACTGAGTATATCATCACCGTTCATTCCAGGAACAAGCATTAAGAATTACCTTGGGGCCCCTTGAGGAAGAGAAGCTTAAAGTTAGTTAGAGCCCATTAGTCCTCTGTCTAATAATGTAATTGGCCCTTGGTAAATGCCCTTATTGCATGCCCTAAACTTAAATGCAACACAGGCATTGAGGAAAAATATGAGGGGTCATTAACTGATTTTCAAGGACAATTTGGGAACCATAATAAATTCCCAGTGTCTTCTCAGTTTACAAAGACCTGGATCATCATGACATCTGCAGAATTACCACTCACATGGTCTATACCAGCTTCTTGAAAGTTCTCAAACATCTGGAGTGCACCAGCAACTGTAAAGTTCTCAACAGCCATAGTGTTTTGTGTCCTCACTGTTTTCTTACACAGCTATATCATAACATCTTTAATGACCTCAAATAGCATCATGTGCCTGGTGTTTGTAAATGAGGCATACGCAAGTGTCTTCCCTATTACCAAACAACTGGTAGATAGGCATCTTTTTGTTCTCGATCATCTTTACTCTTTGAGTCTCTACAATAATTTGCTACACATGCAAGAGTACAGCCTTTTCCATTTTATCAAACACCTGAGCCTCGCCATGTTCTGTATGTTTCAAAAACACCACGGTTTTATTTACCAACAGAAATGTCTTTAAACTCTTGTATTCTTCCACAGGGGTTTAGATTCTAAATCTCAAAGTGTGCCAATATTTGTACTGCTTTGAAAATGATGCAGTATCCCGGCATTTTCTTGTGCTCAGATATCAGGTCTTTCTCAGCACATGCAATGTTCACAACTGCCTGGCTCTATAAGCATCTGCACTGTTTTCAGACACCTGGATTTTTGCAGAATCTTGGGTCTTCTCTAGCCTCAGCAGTGACTTCTAACACATGGACTGCCCCATCAACAGCAATGTTCTAAATTATCTTCACTATTCCAGCCTTTGCACTGTTCTCCAACACCCTGGCTATTCCCTCATCTTCAGCGACCTCAAGCAGCTGAAGAAATCCAGTGCTCTCTGAGAGTGAAATACAAAAGCCATCTCCAGCACTGGGATGTTATCAAACACAGGTGTATCACAGGATCTTCAGTGCTTCAAACCATGGACTATCGCAGCATCTACTTTAGACTCCGTGGTTATTCACATCTCCTGCAATGGTCTCTGTGTCCGAATAATCCAACGTCAGCAACATTCTACAGCTACATTGACTATGCCAGGGTTTCAGCAACCAAGACTCTCCCAATGTCTTCATGTTCAAAGTCTGGTTTATCACTACAAATGCAATCACCCCTACTCACCATATCAAATAGTTTAGCATTTGCAGTGTTTTCCAGCAACTGGATTATACTGGTGTTCTTTCTTTCAAATCATAGGTACTGTCCCCCTGTCAGCACTGTTCTCAAACTTCTGGATGGTAACGCATCTCCATTTTGACAAACAGCTGGACAATTGCTGCAACTGCAATGTTTCAAACACCTTAACTACCCCAGCTTTGACAAAGCTTTAAAACACGAGGGCTATTTCAGCATGTGCTAAGTTCTCCTGTACCTGTGCTATATCAGCATCTGTGGTGTTCTCAGGTGTGGAGTATCCCAGCACCTTCAGCATTTCCAGAACACAAGGATGACTCGGAAAGTACAGTGACACAAACATCCAATTATAGCAGTGTTGGCAGTGTTTCTGTTATCTCAGAATGTGCAATGTTCTCCAACACCTTGCCTCCTGCAACCTATTCAATGTTGCCAAACACAGGGATTACACTGCATCTGCTGTGTTCTTAAACTCTGCCAACATTCGCAGTTTCTGCAAAGTCTGAAAATCATGGACTCTTACTTTTTCAAAGTTGTTAAACACCCAGGAAATCCATCATCTGAAAGGAATTTATACATAAAATATTACTAACATCTTTGGTGTTCTCAAACACCTGCTGTATTCCAGCCTCTACAATGTTTTCAATCACCTGGAATACCTCTGCACATTTCTCTCTTTAAGCACCTGAGTCCTCTCAAATTCTGTGAACTGTGTCAACACCCGCAATATTCCAACATCTCCTGTGTTCTCAGATGCTTATACCATAACACATCCTGCAGTGTTCTCAATCACATGTACCATTTCAAGCATCTCTCACTTTTCTGAGCCACTTGATTTACCAATTTGTGTTCTCAAATATTATGACTATCACAGAGCATGCAATATTCTCACCCGTGTTACCAAAACATGGACTATCCAGCATGTGCAGTGTTGCCAAGACCTGGACTCTTCCCAACATATGCCCAGTGCTGTAATTGAGGACAGACTCAGCATCCGCAATGCTCTCAAACACTGAAAATATCTCTGTGTCTGCAGTGTTTCCATGCACCTGAACCAGAGTTAGCATTACTGGAGATCACAGATGCTTGGGCATCTTTAACTCTTCAGTTACCACAAACACCTGATAGAAGCTGGACTTTCTCAACTTCTGAAGTGTTTACAAAACCTATGAGTATCCCAGTTTTGTTTTGTTTGAAATGCCTAAGCTGTTCCTCCCTCTTTTATACTGCAAAACACTTACAATAGTTCAATGACTTCTGAGTTATTGAACACATGAAATATACCACTGTCTGTACCCTTCGAATCCACTTTCAGTTTTCATGACATCTTCTGTATTCTCACACACCTCAGTTATACCACATTCCTAGATTCCTACCAAGTCGCTGCAAGAATTGGATCTCCAACATCTGGATTATCCCAATCCTAGCTATATTCTTCAACATCTGGAATACCTCAGCATCATCAGTGTTCTCAAACTCTTGATCTATACAAGCTTTGTCAGTTTTCTGAAACACTTGAACTACCCCAGGATCTTCAATGTTCTCACACTGAGGTACTATTCTCAGCAACTGCAGATTTTTTCCAAAACAGTAAACTCCTCAGCATCTCCACTGTTCTCAAACACCTGGACTATTCCAGCATCTGCTGTGCTCTCACTCACCTGTACTCTTCCAGCATCTGTAAAGATGTCTGACATCTGCAATATCCACCAGCATCTGTAATGATGTCAGAGAGCTGGAGTAGTGTAGACCTTCAGGGATATCAAATTCCTGGTATATGCCAGTATTTGCATAGCTCTCCAGCTCCCGGTGTTTCATAGCATCTATTCTTCTCCAACATCTAGTATCCCAGCAACTGAAATACTGTCAAAAACTCAGAAGATTCCAATGTCTTCTCTCATCTCAAACACCTGAACAATCTCTAGCAGCATCTGTAAGGTTGAAGAACATCTTTGCTAGAACAAGCACCAGCAATGTTCCAGA
Organism: Trachops cirrhosus; assembly: GCA_028533065.1. NCBI lineage: Eukaryota > Metazoa > Chordata > Mammalia > Chiroptera > Phyllostomidae > Trachops > Trachops cirrhosus. The sequence continues at coordinate 852,891 of JAPYXV010000016.1, read as the reverse complement.
AATCCCTGACTATTGCTTGCTTCTTTAGTGTTCTAGGCAAATGAAATATCCCAACCTATACAGTGCCTCCAACAATTTGATTATGCAAACATGCTTTAGTTCAAATATGTCAACTATCTCTTCATTTGCAGTGTTCTCAAATACTTGAGTAATTCCATTATCTGCACTGTTCTCAATATCTGAATGTTTCCAGAATCTGACACATTCTCAACCTCTGTGATTTCTCATAGTTGGTAGAGTTTTCCAATACTTACACTATTTTAGATTCCACAATATTCTCAAACACCTGCACTTTGTCATCATCTTCACTGTTTACCAACATGGGGATTATACCACTTCTTCAATATTCTGAACACATTAGCTATCCCAGCTTCTGCAGTGTACTCTAACTACTGAGATATAACGCCACCAGCCATGTATCAAGGGTCATGAGTTTTCCACCCTAGCAGTGTTCTCCAAAACCAGGACTACTCTGTCATCTTTAATCTTATCAAACACCTGGACATCCCCAGGGCCTCAGTTATCTCACCGCATGAAGCATCTCAGTGACTGCAGTATTATCAAACTCTAGCAGATCCCAGCATCTGCAAAGGTTGAAACACTGGAATATTCCAGAGTCTGCTCTGCAACCTAGTTACTCACATATAGGTAATGTTTAACACTGGACCATCTCGTGTCTGATGAGTTTTCACTCTGCTGGGTTTTCCCAGCACTGAAATATCTCAAATGCCAATGGCATCCCAGGGTCATCTTGCTCTCAGATATTTGTACAATAGCAAGCACTGCAATGCTCAATCATTACTCATCACTTTCAGTAGCACAGTGTCTTAAATGTTAGCAAGAAACTGGTATCCCAAGTGGTTTAGTTTCCAAATATGTGATCTATCTCTATGGCAGCATGTTTTGAAAATCAAGGGGTGCCTAATCATATTCTATGCCCTACAACTTGAATCAATATTGTCATGAGCCTGAGTTATTCCAACGTTTTCGTACTTTGTAGCACTGGGACTATCCCAACTTCCGCAGTGTCCTCACACACATGGACTACTTCCAACTACTGCAATAATACCAAGTACAGGGGCTATTCCAAGCATCTCTCACTGTTATAAGAATGTGACTGTGCCTGAGGCAGCATCGTACTAAGAAATCTGTAGCTGTCAAATATCTGGGCTATCTATGATTCTGAAAAGATCTGAAGAACTTATACTATCTGGAGCTCTTTTGTGTTGTCAAGCACATGAACTATAACTGTGACTGCAGTGTTCCCCTGCACCTGGATTATTTCAGTGTCAAAAATATTCTCAAACACCTGGTTGAATTCAGCGTCTGCTGTGTTCTCAGACACCTGAAATATTGCTGCATGTTCAGGGGTGTGGAATATATGGACTCTCCATTTCTGCAGTGTTTTAAAAACGTGGAGAATCTCAATGTCTCTTTGTTCACACATATCTGCACTATAGAGGTGTCTGCAACCATGAAACCCCATTTTATTTCATAATTTTATGGGTTGTCAAAGACCAGAAGTTTACCACAGTGTGTAGGGGTCTAAAATCCTGGTCTATATCCTGTGCTGGTAATGACTTCATACCCCTGGAATCTGAGCTTCTTCACAGCTCTAAATACCTGAAGTATCAACGCCTTTGCAGCACTCTGAAACACGAGTCCTATGCGGGCAAATTTTGTTGACAAATACATGAACTATGCCAGCATCTGCAGCATTTTCAACACTTGTAACTTTCCCTGTGTTCGCAATGTACCTAAATGCAGGATCTATCCCATAGTCCTCAGTGTTCTCCACCAAATGGAAGATCTAAACTTCTGCAGTGTTCTATAATACCTGGCCAGTCCCAGACACAGCAGTGTTCTCACACATCTTATTATTGTAGTGTTGGCAGAGTTCTCCAACACATGGGTTATTCCAGCATCTTTGGCATTTCAAACATCAGGAACATGGCAGGAAAGTGCCTCATTGAGCTGGAGCCCAAGGATGATCAGGGCCACTACCTTGTTACCAAATGCCAGGACATTGCCAATCTCTTCCATGTTGCAAGTCCTGATCTATCCAGGAGTTTCTCCTCAAACACCTGGATTAATGGCATAATTTGCAATGTGCTCAATCACTTGGACAATCTCTGCATGTGCAAAATTCCCAAAGCACAGGTTTATACCTCTAGTACAGTTTCTGATGCCCAACGCTATCCCATGTTCTTTGTGCTCCCCAAAAATCTGGACAAAAACAAAGACTTAAACTTCATCAGACATACTGAATAATACAGAATTTGCAGTGTTTTCAGACATTTGGACTTTCCCTGTGTCTTTTATTTTATGATGAATGTAAACTACACTATTGTCAGTAGTGTTCCAAAATACCTGGTGTAACCAACACTTTCAATGCTTGCAACAACTGAATGACTGCAGAGACTTCAATGTTTCAAACATCTGGACTATCCCCGTAGCATAAATATTCCACCCGCATGGACTATCCAGCACCTGGAGTCTTTTCCTATCGCTGGCCTATTCCAGCACCCAGAATGTCCTCATACATGAGGATTGTACCACCTCATTCAGTGTCCTCAAGATAGTAAACTGTCACATCATAAGCATGTACTCTAATATCTGGGCTCCAATAGATTCTGCATTGTTCTCGTACACCAATATTATCCCAGTGTCTGCAATGTCATCAAACACATTGACTATCCCAGCATGTTCTAAGTTCTCTAACATCAGGGTTAGGCCACCACCTTTGCTCTTTTCAAACACATGATGGACCCCAGTCTCTTCATTGTTGTCTAACACGTGGAATATGCCAGCATCAGCATTGTTTATAAACCCATTGACAATGGCAGAATTTACACAGTTCTCCATCACGTGCCTATTCCTCGTCTTCAGTATCTGCAGCCATCTGGACAATGCTGCCATCTTCAGTAATCTAAAGCACTTGGGCCATCTATGTGAGACAGATATTATCACACTGCCGGGTGATTCAAGCATCTTCAATACTCCAGCATTTTGAGGGTTGCGCAATGCCTGGGCTATTCCATCATTTGGAGATCTCATGTTGCTGGACCACTGCCAGCATATGCCAAATTCTGTAATTCCAGAGTAATGTTAATATCTGAATGGTATACAACATGGGGATTTTCACAGTCTCTGCAGTGATCAAAAACACCAGGACAATTCTAGCATCCCCATTATTAACAAAACCAAGGATGATCAGAATGACTGCAAAATGTTCAGACACCTGGACTATGCCAGTAGATGAGCTATTGACAGACACCTGGAATATTCCTGTCTCTCCAGTGTTCTCATATATCTAGGCTTTGCCAGCATTAAAATACTTCCAAATCCAAAACGGCCTTTCCATGTTCATGCCATGAAAGACCTTTTCTACAACAGTGCCTGCAGTATTTTCCAGCAGCTATACTTTGTCATCATGTGTTATGTTCCCAGTCACCTGGAACTTGGAAAGACTCTTCACTATACAGAAATGCTGGTGTCCACCATGGTCAGCATATTCACAATAGCCTGGAATATCAACATGCCTTACTGTCCTCACACATCTGTAGTATTTCAGTGTATGCTGTATTCTCAAACACCAACAACACTTCAGTGATTTCATGGTTTCACACACTGAAGTGCACCACCCTTAACAATGTTACAAATATCTGGGCTAAGTCAGCATCTGCAAAGTGCTCAGACACCTGGACATTGCAGCATTCTGCAATGTTCTCAAATGACTTAAAATCCCCTGTAATGAATTGTCTCAAAAAGCACCTTTTCCTTCTCAGAAATATTGTCTATCCCAAGGTCTCCAAAGTTCTGGATCTGATGGAATGATACAGAGTGTGCAAAGTTTTCCAGCTGCTGGTAATTTCCAGTGCCTTTTTCTTCACAAACTTCTGAACTAAATCTTTGCCATCAGTGTTATCAACCTTTGAACTATCCAGCATCAAAAGTGCTCATTAAACACCTGGTTGACCCTGTGGCTCTGACAATTCAAACCCTGGGTCTACCCAGCATTTGAATGTCAAGCCTTGAGGTTATACCCATGTCTGCAAACTTCTGGAAGGCCAAGTTTTTACTAATCTATTTTCCTTATGACGTTATAGACTATGACAGCTCTGTAATAGTACAACATGTGCAGTACATAACATCTTCAATATACCTATACACGTGGCATCTCAGAGATGCTTCACTGTACACCCTTATTTTTTCAGCATCTTTAGGGATGTCAAACACTTTGAAATCCCTGATTTTAAAATGACCTCCAAGCTAGGTGTTTGTCAACTAATTGTTTTCATCAATTTGCAGTTCCATAGTTTCTCCAACTCCCAGAGTATCCCGAGGTAGCAATATTCTGAAACATATGGACTATTTAGAACATAAACGGTGTTCCCCACACCTGAACTCTTTTACAATCTTTAGTGTCCCCAAATAACTAAATTATCCAAGGGTAGTGTTGGCCATGTTTTCATACACACCTACCAATTGAGCACGTGCACCTTTCTCAAACACCTGATCTCCAAAAATCTTCAGTGGCAGCCCACACAGGACTGCTGCACCATCTGCAGGCTTTACAAATCTGGAGTATCTTAGTGGCATGTTACTTACCAAGATCTAAACCACTCCAGTCTCTGCAGTGTTCCAAACACTGAACTGGACATTCATCAGATTGCTTTAGAACACAGAGACACCTTATACTCCTCAAATTCTCAAACACATGTGCTATATAAACAACTGAAATGCCCCTATTCACCTAGACAAGATGAGCCCCTGCACTGTTCTCAGACACATAGACACCACCGGTGTCCACATATTGTCAATATTCTCAAGGAGCTGGAAGTACCAGTGTCTGTAGACGTTCTCTAACATGTGGAAACATAACACAGTGAATATACCAAGATCTGCCATGTTCTCTAAGTCTTAGACAAGTCTCAGCATCTGTAAGTCTCAAAATCCTGGCATATCACAGCATCATCAGCTTATCCCGGTATCTTCAACACTCTCATACTTCTGCATGATCCCAGCGTGTGCAAGTTCTCAATCTCATCTGATATTCCAAAACCTGCAGTGTTCTCAAGCAGATGAAATATTCAGCACCTGCAAAATTATCAATTCCTTGGAGTATATTAAGATTTGGTATGTTCTCTAACAGCTGGTCTTCCAGGGTCGTGCCTGTTCTCAAGCCCCTGTACAGCCCATGGTCTACATTGTCCTCAAATACTTGAACATTTGCAAGCAAGTAAAGAGTTCTCAGGCACTTGGGGTATTTCATCCTAAACAGTGATCCAAATCAAATGGAACACCAGTATTTCATGTTCTGAAATGTCTAGTCTTTCCCAACAGGAGATAGATTGTTGAAATCTTGAATAATCCAAGCGACTGCAGTATCCTCAAGCATCTGAACTATCCAAATATCTATGGGGTCACCCTACACCAGGAACATTACTGCAACTGTAATGGTCTCATTCACCTAAATTGTCACAGTGTCTACTGTGTTCTTAAACTATTGGACTAGCAGAGGGCATGCAATCATCTCCACACCTGGAATTTACAGGCATTTTCAGTTACCTTAAACACTTGTACACTTTCTGTCTATGACTGTCCAGATACTCCTACACCATTTCCACCATATGCAATTTTCTAAACACCAGGATTTTTCAGCATCTTTGTCTTGTCAAGTACATGGTGTGTCATAGTGTTTGCATTGTTCCAAAATGCCTGGGCTACTCACAGCCCCTTCTCACTTCTCAGAAACCTGGATTACCACCATGAGTGCTATGTCTTCAAACTTGAAGAAGTTTCCAGTGCCTTCGGTGATTCATTTCTGCATTCTCCCCGTGTCTCTATTCAAACACATATACTAATCACATTATCTCCAATATCTTCACAGTCTAGGGCAATCCAATGTCTCTGAAGATCTCAGGGAAATGGACTCTGCAAGAGTGGCCCTATTATCAAACACCTGGACAACCTTAGCATCTTTTGCATTTTCTAACATCTCAGCTTGCCAGCTATTGCAAATTTTTCTAACACCTGGACTAACACTGCCTTTGCAAATTTCTAAACACCTGGGTTGTTTCACCATTTGCATCGTTCTCATAAGTCTGGTTTCACCAAGGAGGTTTATGTTCACCAACACTTGGTTTTACTAGAATATTTGCATATCCCAAACACCAGTAAAATCCCAGCATAAGCCATATTCAAAACACTCAGCATTTTGACATAGCCATCTCCATGGTGTCACCCAGGATATTCCGTGTTGTCAAACACCTGAATATCGTAGCACCTGCAAATGTCTCAAGCACCTCTACAAACCTAGCATCAACAATGATCACAGACAACCAGATTGTACCTAACATCTGAGTGTTCTCTAAAACTCAGAGTATCTCTGACTCAGCAGTGATATATTGCACCTGTCGTGTCCCAGCTACAATTTGTTCTAAATCATCTGCACTTTTTCAGCATCTGCATTGTTCTTCAAAACACTGATTACTTCTAGCATCAGTCATATTCCCATATACCTATTCCAAGCATCTTCAGTGTTCTGCTCGCCTGGACTAGTCCAAAGTATGCCATGTTCAGAAATATGTAGGCTAGTCCAGCATCTGCAGTGTCCTCATCAACACACTATCCCCAGATCCACAATGTCCTCCAGCTTCTGAATAATTGCAGCGCCCACAGATTTCTCAAACACCTAGACTATAATGGCTTAGGATAACATAGGTCACTGGACATTCACTGGCCTTGGAAGTACATGGCCAAGCTGAAGACAGGACATGTGGTGATGCTTTTTGGAGTGTGTGAGTATAGCTGTCACTGTTTTGTGTAGCTCATCACCTAGGAGGTTGACACCATGAAACATCGGCGTGACCACAGGCATTATCTGCAGACAAGTAAGCAGTGGTCATGCTTGAAGGTGAGAGGAAGTTTGGGCTCATGTACCCTGTGGCACCCATAGTTGAAGAACCCACCTAGAAGGACCAATCTAGAAAATTCAACATCTTCATTAAAAGCCTAGTTTCTGTGTTGGGTCCTCTGAGGAATTAAAAGCAATGCTGACAGTGCAACTTCCACCTGGAACCACCAAGGCCCCACAGAACCAACGTTTGTTGATTTGACAGCAAACTGTAAGGCATGTTCGAGTCCTTTCAGGGTAGATCAGCTTCTCTGCCACCACACACACACATACACACACACACAGATTTAAGTCTTCCTGGAGATTGCTGACTCCTGGAGCCCTGCGTGGTTGCATATGTGCATTCTTCTTAGGTAATGAGTCTCAGCCCTGCAGGGCAGTGTTGCTTCTGTGGCTGTAGCTCCTAGTGGGGGCTTGTGCCTCCTCTTTGCTTTCCCTGCAGATCAAGGGTCAGTTGAGAAGTGCCCATGGGAGCAGGGTTAGGTACACTCTGTTTCAGGAGCTGCAGGTTCACGAGCACTTGGCTTTCACAGTTGGGTTGGTTTCACAGCTGCCAAGCCTTGTTAGGTTGCACACTGTCCCCAGACTTTGGGTGTGAGCTTGGTGCCTCTTCTGCCACAGTGGGAGTGTGGCCAGCATGGCTTCCCATGTGACAGGGTGCAGGAGGTGGAAGCCACAGCTGCAGCAGATTTTCCCAAACAGCCATTGACTGCAACTTTTTGCTCTTTTTCTTTTTTAAAAGTGCCTCCTGTGCAAGTCTGCTGCTTCAAATAAGTGCCTGGTCTCTCAAACAGCCAGAATCTCCAGCCAGACTTTGGACTGACTGGTCCATGAACTATCACTGCCCTACTATTCCCAGTAAATATCCACTGGTGGTACACCACCCCCGTGCCACTTGGTCCTTATTCCTCCCACTGGGACTTCAAGAATCCAGGTCCTCCTGGCATTGCTCAAACCTTACTTTTCAGGGCAGGGGGCCATGGACCTGGATCTCTCCCAAGTTTCCTCTGGTAAACCTGTTGGTTCCCGAGTCTGGAGCTTGAGTCTACCTGGTAGACCTGGTAGTTCCAGGGAGCTTATTGTCCTGAAGCACTCTGCTTATCATCTGATTTCTCAATGTCCTCCGCAATTTTTGGCCTCCAATCGTAACATGTGTTGGGATACCATTGGCGGTTTGCTGTGTTCCTCAGAAGATCCTCTGGGTGTTCCACCCATGCACAGGAGGAAGTTGACTCTGCTGTTGTAGGGAAACAGTTTGTTTAGAGATGGTGCATGTGACTGAGCTCTGTATGGAAAGCCCACAACAGTGAAGTGGCAAGCAGGAACCAGACCCACATATATGTTTACCCCTGGGACACAGTACTAGAAAATGCATCCAGGATGTTTTGACTTCTTCATCCTAAAACTCCCTCACCCTGGTCTGAAACAGTAGGGGATTATTGCCTACCTTCAAGGTAATTTCCAACACCTGTATGAATTTTCCCAAGGATGGAGCATCATCATTTTGCCACGTCTTTTTCATTTTTTATTTTGTCTCCTCAATTGTAACTGAAATGTAGAAAACACCATTCTATGTAATAGGTAATAAATCCTTTATCGATGTAAGACCCAAGAAAGACAATAAAAACCTGTGCAGACAAGGATTGGCGCTCTCTTTCCTTCAGAAGGTGACCAAGGCTCTCTCCACTTGAGAAAAGTGGCTGCTGGAGACTCATATTAAGAGAGTGCCATACCGGCCCTTTTTCTCCACAGGACTGCTGTCATCTGTGTGCATTTGTTATCATATTCAACCACAACATGCAGACTCAATTCACCAGAGTCTACAACACAAGTCCCCCATCTCTCCACCACCTTCCAGAAGCTTAGAAGTGTGTTTTTAACACAAAAATAATGTCTTCTATCCTGACCGATGTTTCTCAGTTGGGGAGGTGTCATCCCATAAACCAAAATTGCTGGGTTCCATTCACAGTCAGGCACATACCCAGAATGTGGTTCAGCCTCCCATTGGGTATACGGCAGAGGCAACCAAGTCATATATGTTTTCACTCATGGATGTTTCTGTATTCATCCCTCTCCATTCCTCATCCTCTGACCAAACTGAAGAAAATTTGTGCTCCCATGATGACAAAGAATGGTTTAAGGGAAAGGGTTCATTTCATCTCCCCGCAAAGGCCCCTTAGCGTTTTTCACTTTGCACTTTGAGATCCTCTTTTTCAGGCTTCCATATTTGATGTGGCCATATTACATATTTTTTTTCTGAGAACGTGCAATTTTTTAAAGAACATAGTGATTTGGGGAAAAAGAGGGAAGGAAGAACATACATTTCCTGATCCAGAAAAATATCATTTCCCAGTCTGACATGAAGGTTTCTGTTCATTACACACATGGGCGAACTGCACCATTTTTTTTTTTTTTTTACTGAAAATAGAGTGCATGACCTCAGTTTGTCAACATCTTCTATCCCTTCAAAATCTTGTGTCTCAAACAGGTTCCTTCTGTTTCCCCACTTATGCTTTCTCCCACAAACCCATGAGGAGGGCTCTGCCTCAACCAACCATTCTTGTTTAGAAAGAATGGTGTTTCTGGAAGGGTCTGCAGAGCACAATTTGCCTACTTCTCATACAGATATGAATGTGAAGTGTGATTAATTCTCTTAGGAATAAGAGAAGCTGTCCAGTTTCTTGTATTTGTGGAGAAAAGGAACACCCCAAGCTCAGCGTTGCAGAATTTGATGTTCTCCTGTGAGCCTTCTGCTCCGGTGGAACGAGTTTTGAATTTATGGAGATGAAGGTAGGTGCAGGGATCCAGGATTTTTGGTAAGCTGAGGTGACACACAACACTGAGTGGTTATCCCTTGGCAGGATCATGGGAATTGACCAGTGCACCTTAGCCTAATTCTTTATTGATTTTGAAGATTTTGCACAGATCATGCTTTTCAATGTGCACCCTCAATATTCCTCAGAAGCTGGTGTTGATAGGAAGGTCTTGGCACAGGAAATCAAGCCATTTTCACAG
>JAPYXV010000016.1:814502-842457 GCA_028533065.1 Trachops cirrhosus | reverse complement strand
GTATTTTTCTCTCAAGTTCTTCACTGTTGTCTTGATAGGAAAGAAACATTGTGTAGAGAACCTTTGGAACAGATTCTTGAGGGAGGTTATTGAGGGAGCATGATGATATGGAAAGACACATGGGACTGTGGCGGTTGATGGTCTCTGGCTCTCTTACATCATCCAGTTGGCAGAGGTTTTGTCCTTTAATCAACATAATTATAGAAATTTCTCCCTTTGGTGGTATGTAGTGCAGAAAACCCACTGAAGGTTTTTCTATTGTAATTCTTTGGTGTGGAGGTAGTAGTCAGAAAAACTACTTTAGCCTCCTGAAATCAAAGCTCTTTCAGCTCTCATGAGGATTTTAGTGCCACTGGTGACCACTGGACATTTTCTATGCTTGCCATTGACACAAACATGTCTTTCTGTCCAAGGAGAGCAGGAGTCTCAAAGGGGAAGAGCCACATTTTTGTCTCTGCCCAATTTTTGCCAAAATTAACATCTGATCCTTACACTTGGTGTAAGCCCATCTTCTTGCACAGTCCCCTTAGAACACAGTGTTAACTCATATTGTGTCTATACATGTCTAGCACGAGGTTGGTGAGATCCCTGATATGAAAAGAAGGGATGTAGGAAGACAGAGAACAGGGTAAGAGGAAAACACTTCTCATCACCCTGGGGGTGTGTTCTTCCATTGTGTGATCTGGCCAAACCAGAGGACCACCAGGACATCACATGCATCCTTTCTCACTCCAAACACAGCCCAAGGATGCCTGATGACCTGATCCTCAACACAGGGGGGCAGTCTGAAAGCTGCAGTGTTGGGATTCCGTATGTCCACCATACTGTCTTTAATAAACCTAGGGGTGATTTTATAGGACAGTTATCAATGTACAAGTCCTGATGCTTCTCACAGTCTGGAGGAGAGAGGAGCAGGGATTAGGGAAGCTGTAGAGCATGATCTTGTACTTGATGAGCTGCAGGGGGGTTTGTTGGAGCCCAGGCCATCCATTTCACTGAGCCTCCATCCATTACTCTGGTATATATTTCATAGGCAGGGAGGGAGAGATTTATACACCTAATGCCTTCACAAATTTACTGTACTAAGATATATCATGCTAATTTGCAAGACTCACTCAATGACATGTTGAACATTGTGGAGCTGCCTGACCTCCTGGTACACACGCCCCTTTGCTTCTCATGGTTATACAATCACATTTACTTCCTTTCTCCTCAGTTCTAAGTTGGAGAAGAGCAGGTGAGCAAGGTTGTGTGATCTGCAGTGTTAGAGTCTCTTTGTTCCGGGAACACATGAGGTTCTCCCATCAAATTCCATTGTAATATATTGATGTGCCAATTAACAGTTTTATCTTTCCAAAACCTACTCATTCACAAAATACTCTTTGAGGGCACATTAGGTAGTTCAGGCATTATTCCCATGCCTGTGCAGAATACACCAAGATAATAGGGATGTTATCATCTCAGGCCATTTTATTGGATAACAGTACATGTCAATTGTTTTATATTTAATTTAATGCTTTTGCACCATATGTTAACTACATATTCCTATCCTCACTGATCAAATTTGAATTCAGGAGCTCAGAGAATTTACAAGGTCCAGTGCAAACTTGAGTCTCTGTTTCACTGAGCATAAGACATGGTCTATCTAAAGTGCACTCCACACACCTATGCCATACTGATCTGCACTTCTCGAAGACTTAATGGGACTATAGTGTCCAAATTATTTCTTCCTATCCAATTCTTGTTTAAAGGTTCTGCAGGGGTACGTGCTTCTCCAGTAATGGACACTGTAATATGGGCCCCTTATGAGCCATTTTTGTTCTACAGCTCCAGTCTTCTGTGTAATCACTTCCCCCTAGATTCACTAACCAAGGTGTGCTGGGAAGTGCCTTCAAAGAACATGTCACATAGCAAAAGATAACATGCACTATTTTAACTTTTAGTTCTTACTGTATATTTTAAGAAGTGTGTCTTTAATTACTACTTTGCCAATTCTTGGAGGAACCTGAGGATTATGAATATTACAGGGAGAAGGGAGGATATATGTGGATACTGAATTCACCACACAAAACCAATCTCTTCAGGTTCCATTGTTTCAGATTTTTCTATGAAATGAGTGTGATGGATATGGGACAAGCAAAAAGACAGAGGTGGCTCAAATGTATCTAGACAAAAAGGGAAGAATGTGAAATTTGCATGTTGTCATACATTGGAAAGAATATTATTTTGGAATTTGTTGGATCCCATCAATTCTGTTTGAATAAAGTTGTACTGCTGGCAAATGCTCTTCAGTTTCATGATCCATACCATGCTTATTCTTAATGTTCCTGTGGCCATGACATTTGTGGACATACGCCAGCATGTTTTGCAAATGGACAGTGTCTGATTGTGAGTTTTCCGTAGTTCTATCAATTTACTGACCATCTGTCCTCACTTTTGACACCTGAAGATAAATTATCTTTGGTGTTCTTTCACTCAATGATGTTGAAATTGTAATCATGAAATCATTCATGTTTCCAATTCTCAACAGTAGCTCTGAGGCATCTGAGAAAAATCAGGTATATACCAGCTTCTCAGAGAGCTTACAATGCAGAGTGCTGGCAGGCTGAAGAAAGGTGTCTACACAGGATGCGGCTGACATCATTAACACTTAGAAAATGGTGTTACTTCCTCCTACATGGATTGCCATTGGAAGCCAGTTCACAATGGACGATTTTCTGTTGAATAGTGTGAATCTATATGAAGTTCTTAGGTCAAGCATCACTTATGTTTTTTAACAATCAAACCAGAATCTCCTCAAGAACTGGATATGCTTTCTTTGAGTGATAAGTTCTGCCAAGGGTAACCTATACCTTCCTTCTTCAGGGAACATCTCTCTACAAACAGCCTACACATCAGTAAGCATCCCTCAGTCAGAGGATAGTAGTGGCTATGTCAATTCAGCATGACAGAACTGTGCATGCAATCGTCCATGAGATGAATGGTGTATTGGTATATGGACCAGAACATGTAAGGTTTATAAAACTTTGAAAGTCTTAACAAGTTTGTAACTACTTTACTGCACCCAAGCATGAGATTGCACTACTTTGATAATGTGACCTCAAACATGTAATGATACATTTCTATATCTCTTAAACTCTCTACATTTCCCTCCCATTACCTGCTATTGTGTCCATGAGGAAGGTTTTCTTGTCAACTGGCTTTGGGAAATACCTTCTGTAGCCTGTGAATGTCTCCCCAGAACGTTTAACTATAAGGTAATGAAGAGTTTTGATAGATATGTGTTTGTAAAATCTGGAGACGCTCATTAGGTGCAGAAAATTCTGGAACAGAGAGCAGCCTAAAGACGAATGGAAAATGTTTTCACTAAGTCCTGTGCCTCCCTTTGGAGCTCCACCTAGTATTATTCCCATGCTTCAATGGGATAAAGAATCATCTATGACCTTTGTTATATTCATAATCTCTTTTCAAGGTTAAGTTCGTGTTTCAGGACAAATATACAATAAATGTTATGTATCCTTGCACACACTCCATGAATTTATCCAGACCCTTTCTCTTTTGTCTCCTCAACTTCCAAATATCCTCGTTCAGGGTAATGGCCCCTTGTTCACCCTGTCTCCTTTGTTTTTGCTTTTTTAAAAATCTTTGCATCCCCATGTGTAACCAATATATTAAGGGCAGCATAAAATATTCCTGACAATGCATTTTCATGTTAGTTGACCAGACTAAGAGTTTCCATAAATTTGACCATAACTCCATGACTTCAGCTGTGCTTCAACTCCAAAAACATGAAAGCAGACCAACACTGCTTTCCAAACTTTAGGAAAACTAGAGAGCACGGTGACATGTCTGAAACCAGGAACTGATTCAGTGATCAATTGCACCCTGCCCTGGCCCACAACATCAACTCCCTTAATCACCATGATTACTATTTTTCCCACAAGTCCTCTTGTTCACCATCACACAGCCAGGTGTTACAGCACTGTTCAACCAACAGACCTACCTCCTCTTCTCCTGATGACAGCTATTTCAAACCGCTTTTATGATTCATTTTTATGTTTTCTTCATTTGCAGCTTATTTATGGGTGTATAGGTATTCATGATTATTTCATACATTCCAAAAGTTGAATAGCCACTTACATCATATTTCACGGCTTGTGTTTTGCATGGTTGCTGAATGTCAAATACATGCCTTGTCTACTCCTGAGATTCAGCCTGACATAAATCAGGTCAGTGTCAGGAGGTCAGGCCTCGTTCTTTTTCATCCTCACATTGCTTCACCATTAGAGTCTGATATGTAGTTCATTTCTGGAGAGCCTCATTCTCCTCCATCAGATCCTTTGTGGCAGGCCAGCGTTGAAACCAGAAAGCTTTTGGAGAGTCTCTGAGAGATGGAGTCAAAAAAAGAGCTTTTTTTGAAACGGGAAGGAGCTGTGTAGGTTATTCCACCAGAAAGCCACTGTGACTCAGTTTAATGTGTCTGGGAAGTCTCCAATAGCACTGTGTGAACACTACCTTTACAGTGCAATCACTGCTCTGACACAAAGGAACAAAATTCCTTTAGATAGTGGTCAACAATGAAGAGACCTGTGGAAAGATGGATAGACAGATAACACATGATAGATATATAGATATATAGATGTTGGTGAAACATCAATAAATATATGATGTCTAGATAGATAGATAGATGCATAGAGAGATGATAGAGAGATAGATAAATAGATGCTACATAGATGATAGATAGATACGTAGATAGAAAAATACACAGATAGACAAATGACAGGTAGGAAGATAAGCCTAGCAGCAGGTGGTGTTTACCAGGCTACTCTGCTCCATCATCTCATATTATGACATCTGCAGAGCCCAGCATAATTCCTTTTCATGCTCTCATAGCAGTTTTTCTCCTTGTCTCCCATTGCTGCCCATATTCCCCTGGTAAAACGGATGGCAATTATCTTGTAAGCATCTTCAGCTTGGAGAACATTCAAGTTTTTTTTTTCTGTAACACATCAATGGAAGTGAGATCCTGTGGAGGGCCTTCAATTCCTCTTCAGTTCAGTAGGCAGATTGACTGGGGCCTCTCTTGGTCTCTGCTATGCCAAGAAAAAACTGTGTGCCTTCCAGTGGTGTCCCAGTTCCGCATACATTGAAATTGTTCCCATTTCCTTGACATTTCTGTGGAAAGGTGGTTCTTTTCATTCCCTTGAGCATTCAGCCCCATGCTGACAGAAGGCTACACTGTGGGTTTGGAGTTGGTGTTGGTTTAAGGAAGCTCTGCCTCCAGATCAGCCCCTCCAGATAATGTCCTCAGTCCTTCAGAGCACTCTGGGCCTTCTCCAAGATTTGAAACACTATATGCTCTGACTCTACATGCTGTTTTCTCTCTCACCCAATGCATGCTGCACATGCACATAGAAAGCCAATCCACAAGACACCCAATCAGTGAAAACAGGGGAGCTACAAAAGCAGCTCTGTCTGACAGGTTAGTATCCCTGGTCCTGGGGATCAGTCTGAGCCTTCTCCCAACAGGCTTGATATGTGTCCAGCCTGGCATTGTCCTGTTGCATTTCTAGGCACCCAGGACAAACCCCATGCTTTCTTCAAGAGGTAAGAGAAAGAGACACCACAGCTGCCAGTTGTTGGCACATTTCTGAAGGAGTTAGCACTCTTACCAATCCTGTGCCTTTGGGTACTATCCTTTCTACCTGAGGGCACTCTGGGAATTCTCCTGTCTAACCTTAGAATGCACTGCCATTGAAAAATGTTTTCTCCCTTGCACCAAGTGCACTCCTATCAGGACAGAGTGGCTATCTGCCAGGCTGTGTCTTGAAGAGATCTAATGTAGCTCTGCCACCAACCCTCACCTTCTTCATGGAGTCCCTGTTTCATCAGGGCACTGGGGGCCTTCTCCTGGCTGCTCTCATATGGCTTTCCCAGCTCTCCTTTTCTCCCTCCCCAACCGGGGCCCAATAACATAGGAAGCCATGACAAGAGCAATCTGAGTAATCTTGGAGTTATGGATCAGCTCTCAACAGCCCCGTTCCTCACACTCGATTCCATGTTTCTGAGAACAACATGGGCTTTTTCACTGATGCCCTCCCACAGTGCTTTGATGTTCAATCCATATTGTACTATGCTGCATGCACATACCCAAGGTGGAACCACACAGGTTCCAGGCAACAGGAGAGCTCTGACCAAGCTCTGCTACCAGGGCCATCTCGAAGCATTTACCAGATGTCACAAGTCAACCTTGGGTTAGGTGCTATTTTCCCCACTTCTGTTTCAGGGTGCTATTATGGCACTTGGTCAGCTGCCCTGGATTCCCGACATGGAGTCCCAATCAAGTGCTGAAAGAGGAAGTATTGAGGGAACTAAATGCCTTTGCCCCAAAGAACAGACAACATAGATCCTACATAGACAGGGCCTAGTCTGCAGAGCCAGAAAGGACAACTTGTGGGAAGCAGTGAGCTCACTGTTCCAAGAACACCCTCACACCAGGGTCTTATGAGAAAAAACACCACCTCTGGAAAAGAGGCTTCAGATATAGTTAGTTGGTTGGGGCAGTGTGGGTGAGAGGAAATGTGCCCCTCTCAATGAAGTGGTTCTGTACTACTGCCCTAATGAAATATGCAGTCTGGGCTCATCCTTTCTCCATCCTTTTTCCAGCCACACGCAGCGGAGCTTGCTCTTTCTCCTGTATAGCAGATGAGCCCCTGAAAATTGACTGTGATATCTGTTCGTTTCAGTTCTAACCCCAAATAAATGGGTTCTATCTGAGTTGGGATGTTCTTTTACAGTCACTTGGAAACACTTTGGACATACTTACCTCAAGTTGACTGGGAAATGGTTGTCACTGCTGGCTGTTGTGTCCTGAATACAGAGGTATAGAACCTAGGTTTGATCACGAGCAATTGCCAAGCAGGAGAATCTTACAGTTCCACTAAGTTCCTTAGAATATAAGTGGGATCAACTTTTGCAGTCTCACCCAAGAAAAGTGGATGTAACAATAGGACCGATCAATAGACCCATCTCGGGATTGTAGACACAACTTGCACAAGCTGAAGACTGAAACACTTTAAAAAAAACCTGGGGGCAGATTTAGTTTCAGGAACAGCTCAGCTGTTAGACTGACAGACAGCGCCACCCTCCTTCATCCCCTT
Organism: Trachops cirrhosus; assembly: GCA_028533065.1. Classification (NCBI taxonomy): domain Eukaryota; kingdom Metazoa; phylum Chordata; class Mammalia; order Chiroptera; family Phyllostomidae; genus Trachops; species Trachops cirrhosus. The sequence goes on along the minus strand of JAPYXV010000016.1, from coordinate 835,297 downwards.
GTCATCTTGGACTTTTTGACACAGCCTTGCAGGATGCCTACAGGCAGCTACAAATCAGTTTCAAGTCAGAGAGTCTTAGTTTAACATCCCAGAAGGTGAACCCACCATACCAAGAATAACACCAGGTTCTTCCAGGGAGGATTTTCATTTGCTGGGCTTTTGCCATCAACAGGCTCTAAGCCAATCATTGGTAGCGAGGGGAAGGGATACTGAGATTGTGCAGGCAAAATCACAAGATCTTTCCATGGAGTTACCATAACCACCCTCAATTTGATGCCAGACCTTAGGGGCAGATTTGTTGTGGAGATTAAGAATGCTGGTTGCATGCAGTCCATTTCCCTCACCGGTCACTATAGGTTTTTTAAGAGATGGCCTGTGGACAGCACTCAGCAAAGTGGGAGGACAGATAGTAATCCTGAATATGACCTATCCTCACCTGCATCTGTAGGCATGGCCTAAGACATAGTGCAAGGAATGTCTCTGGTCACCAGGACTATCTGTCTTTCTTCAAGCAGACTTGCATGTCACCATACCTGATGTAGCTTGTTGACTTTCTCCTATGGAAATTTTTCTGAAACTGTCCATTCCTTTATGCCAATTGTTTCTGACAGTGAGAGGTGTTTGCAAAGGTATCCACTCAAATTCTCTCTGTTGTATATGTGGCACTTCATGTTCATGAGGAAAATGAGATGAGCCCTTCCACAGAGATAACTCTTATGAACACTGAAATTGCCTGTGAGACTCAAAGGAGGAGGTGATAATGCTCCTATCACCCCAGATGCACCTCCATTCCTGTCAGAATTCTTGGTTACCTTCCCTGAGATCCTAGAACTAAACGCTGAGATTTGCCCTATTACTCATGCCTAGGCCCATACTGGAATAATTTTTCCTACATTTTAATGGTCTTAAAAAAGCCATTTACCCCCAGAAAAATTGCAACACCAGGCTCAAGGCTCTGTGATTTGCAAACCTTTTTTTTTTCTTACTCTCTGCTTTCTTGTATTTGGAGTTCCATGCTGCAGAGCCATATGACTGATTCTCTCCTCTTGTGAGGGCTTCACATTGTGTCTTCTGTGGCACTGGCTAGGCATGGTGACACAACCATGGTGCCACTGGAATTCTTGTATTCACACAACCATAGTTAGAAAACTGTGAGTATCACCACATTGGCTGTGGTTCTCTGCACATTTCCAATTTAGTTATAATTCCCTTTGGGAAGGGTTTCCTCAGCGTTCCAAGATATATTTCTGGGTTGTTCTGAAGGAAGCTTTTGCCAGATGTTGAATGTGCAAGAGGAGAGAAATGTTTGGCTTGTGCTTTCCAAGAGTTCAGCAGACACGTGAGACAGAAATGATCAGGTTCTGACCAGTCACTGTCCCTGCTGGATGTTTGGAGCTTTCTGAATCATTGAGATAATCAATAGACTGAGGTCTGGGCTCACAGAAAAGTGCAGTCAGCAGGACTGTTTGATCATGGCACTTGTTAACCCAGACACCACAGTCAGTTATTGCTCAACAATCCCCACACACTGGTGGCTGCTGTGAGATCTTTGAGGCCTATAGACTGGTCATTGAGATTACTACCTGGAAAGAAGAAGTCACCCTGTGAACAGGCAAGCTTCATTCTTCGGGTTCCTCAAAGGTTTTTTGGGTGATAATGGAAGGATCCTTAGGAAGATTGTACTTTGGGTGATATCCGATAAAATGACTCAGAGTCCCTGCCCTTAAAAATGCATTACAGCATGTAATGACTGTGTGAACAAAGATATATGAGTGTTCTGAAGGGACAAAATTTCCTCTGTGTGATAACACAATGGCAAGGCAACCCACAGATGTCCAACTGCTGAATTTAGACTGACTCTTCTACATAACATTACCTGAGGACTTTCTCCTACTCTTATTCCTCTTGTAATCTCACAAGATATACTATTGTGTTCTCTAGTTTTCCATGTGATTTTTAAAAAAACTAATGTAGCCAGATATTCTGAGTATGATGTCACTTCCTAGCTATATTTCTCTCAGCAAGTAACTTAATCTTCTACATCATGGTTTCTCTCACCCCCATGATAGGAGCAAAACTAATTCTATCTAATTTCTGTGGCACTTGAGTGGGTTCAATACATTAAACAATACTCCGCATAGCGCTGGTGGCGGTTCTGAGCACACCCTTTGTTTTCTGGCTTCCTTAGCTACCCTTTACCAATGTTGTGACTGTGGTTGTGTCATATAATCCTAAATTATCCTCTAGTCCCAGGAACTAGAGTATCTTTGTCGAACACCTTCTAAAAAGAATTGGGTAAGAAGCCTGGGTACTGTGTGTGTAATTTTCTTTATGCCATGCTAAGTTATTTACTTTTCATGGAAAAGTAAATAACTTTTAGTAAAAGTTATTTACTTTTCAAGTAAATATTGTTCACAGACTGAGTGAACAATAATATTGGGAATGCTTGAGGACTGTTCATGAAGGATTTTATTACAGGCTCTCTGGCAAGACACCTTGTCTGAACATCCCACTTAATACAATTAAAGATGCAGAACAAAACAGTAATAATCTTCTACTGACATCATCACAGGCCACAGTGAAGATGTCCTCATGGGCCAAAAGCTCAATGAAGGTTGAAAATCAGGACTCAGAAGTTTACATTTGCTTTGATGGCATTTGTTCAATGAAGGTGACCAGAGTTCAGCAATTTTTTGGATTAAAGGTAATCATGGCCCATAGATGTTTGTTAAGAAAGATAGTCTACATACCCTTGAAATCCCAACAGCTGTCATGTCTAAGAAAAGGATGGCAGGGGCACCAACAGGTAAGGGCCTTCCCAGGGAGGTATCAGGAACATTGTTTCCTTGAATTTTTGCTTTATGGGTGTGCAAAGCATCTCCTCTGTTAAGGAGAACCAAGAGCTCTGTATTCACTCAGAGCCCACAAAAGGTTGATTTGAGAAACCTTAAGCCCAGAGTGGAGTATAAAGTAGTCCTGGGTGGGAGTCCTTCAGAATTTTAATAAACAGCAATGGTGCCTAGAAGAACACTCCTAACATGTTAGGTGCAAACTAATTTTGACAGATTATCATTCCCAGAAACATCACAGACACACACACACACACACACACACATCCCAACACACAAATGATAGATGAAATATATTTTGAATGTAAAGGCTATACATGACAAAATGTATTCACATGTACAATGCACATCTGTTAAATGTACATATGTAGACTCTCATATGTGAAATGTACATAAATATATTTGTAAACTAATGAATATGTATACACATTTATCTATTTACATTTTCAGAGGTTTTTAAGATTTTATTTATTTTTTGAGAGAGGGGAAGGGAGGGAGAAAAGCAGGAAGAGATAGGTCAATTCGCATTTGCCTCCAATTGGTCCCCCTGGTGAGGATGCAGTCTGCAACTCTTGCACATGGCATGACTGGGAATTGAACCAGTGACTCTTTATCTCTCAGGTGTGTGCTCAATCTATGGAACCACGTCCGTCAAGGCAATATGCATATATATAGTTATAAATGTACACATGTGTCTATACAAATAAATAATTATGCATACATATTATTTCATTTACAAAAAAAGACAACCAAGTTAACCTGTAGAAAAATAACTTGAGATGCTGGAATTCACAGAGGTAAAATACGAACTAATTGTACACAACAAGTTATAAGAAATTTCAAGAATGTTGCTGAAATATGTACAAAGGTATAAATACACTCCAGGACAGAGAGTGCCCTGTGTGTTTGAAAAATACCATGTAAAATATCCACAGGTAAACAGTATCATGGAAAATGAAAAATAAATGAAATGGGAGCTGAGTGGGTTGGGACATAATACCCCACTCTAAAAGAATGCAGTTTCAATCACTGCCCAGGGCACATACAAGTCCTCAGCAGGGAATACAGGTTCCATCACCAGTTGGGGCATGGAGGGGTTGCAATTAACCAGTGATTCTCTCTCACATCATTCTTTCTCTCTCTACCTAAAACTAACCAGTATGAGTGTTGAGCAAGCAAGCAAATGGGACAACAGCAATAAAGAAAAACCACAACTAGAAGGTTCACTTAACAGTACAAGAGCATTCCAGATCCTGCAGTTCAGGTAAGAATTAGACTACACCACTGAAATCCAAAGGCCATCTCCTAGAAGGACAGCCATCCAGTTCTGGGAGTAACAACAGGTCTCTAATACATAGAAACAAACACAAAGTGACAGACAAAAATACAGAAAAAAAGAGTCCCCAAATAATAGAACAGGAGGAATTCCCAGAAAACCAGCAAACAGTACACTGGTAAATTCAAATTAATGGAAATAAAGATACTCAACAGGATGAAAAGAGACCTACAAACCATGAAAAAGAACGTGGCACAAATAAAGAATAACATATCTAAGTAAAGAGTATACCTAAAGGATAATCAGTAGGTTGGATAAAGGAGAGGATCAAATCAGCAAACTAGAAACCAGGTAGGAAAAGAGCAACTTCATCAGAGCAGCAGAAAATAAAATATGTTATAGGCAAGAGGATACTGGAAGGAATCTATTGGGCAAGAAGTAATGTGACCATATTCTCATGACAGAGGTAATGGAAGTTGAAGAAAGAGAGCAAGGCATGGAATACCTGATTAAGGAATAATGATGGTGTCTGGCCAAGATGGAGGCACAGGTATTAACCCTGAGCTTCCTGGCAGAAATAAAGGGAGGATAACATCCTTTCTCAAATCAATGAGCAACCAGATGCCAGAAAATGAGACTGCATTGAGCTCTAGCCACCAAGGAATTAAAGAAGCAGTCAAAAAGAAAAAAAAAGATTTAATTTCCATTATATAATTAATAATTTCCATTAGTTGGCTTGTTTCCAATCCATGGACATGCACTTATACTTCTGTGATCCAAAAGAAGCAAGGTCCAGGAGTTCTCTCTTCATTTTACCCAGTGAAATCCAGCAGCAGCTCTAGACTCTGCTCTCTGGACACATACATGTCCTTAGATTGGATGTCCCATTTTCTGAAAAATGCTTGTAGGACTTCTCAGACTGTGTGTGTGTGTGTGTGTGTGAGTGTTCACAGGTGTTTTCTTTCAAGATACAAACGTAGTTGTAGCTTGTCTTTCTCTGAATCCTTTTTAGAACTGTGATATCTTAGCATACACATGGCTCACATAGGGTCTTCTCCCAGGGGTTTTTCTACACTACAGTTTGCTCCATTTTTTCAGTTTGAATGTTGAAACAGTGTGGAAGTTATTTCGTTTTCATGAAGTGGATGGGTGGAATTTAGTGACTCATCAGTTTCCCAGGAGCAGAATGCAGTGTTAACCACATCCTACCTTTTATTCGCCTCTTACTGACAGCGGATTTCAGAAGGTAGGGCACAAGGGCCTAGAGGAAAGTAGTAAATACTGATCACAGTCTGGTGCAACAAAGCTATTTGGCAGACTGCAGGAGGCCCAAGTCCACAGTAAAGACCTGCCCGGGGTGGCACCCTGCTGCTGCCTGGGGTGTCCCTCACCAGCAGCTGGAGAACAAGTCACTAGAAACTGCCCTTCTATACTATTGGCTGAGGCTGAGTGAAAGGCACCTGCCACATGCAGAGGAGGAAATTCCTGTGGGTTGGGTGGATCTTCCTCCAATGAGTCCCAACAGAAATCTGATTGAGAGTCTCTAATTTCTGCCCTGCACTTTCAGCATCTTCTTACAGCCCACTGGTGTTCAGGGCCTTGATTTAAGCACTGAGTGGTGGATCCTGACCCCCACGTGATCTTACCCTCAGAAACCTTGCCATCTGTGACATCATGCCTTCCAAATTCCTCAGGAGCAGCAGTTCTGAGGGAACACCCCTCTAAGAGGGGCAGCGCAGCAGGGTCTCCATGAGACAGAGAGGTAAATGGGGTACTTTTCTGTGTGAAACTCTTAGCACTCGCCCTTCAAAATCAAGCCTAAGACAGTCAAGGTAACCTCATACTGAGGCTCAAGGTCCCCACCTATCTGTTTACATAGATGACACCAAAACTCCTTGCCCAGAAAAGCTCTGTATCCACCAAGAGCTGAGACCCACAAACACCCTAAAACTCCACAACCCCCTCATCCAGGGCTACCCAACTCACTAACAGCAGAAAAAATCCTAATCGCCCATAATCAGACTCCCAACATTCCTTTGTCCTGTGGACACAGGGTCAATGAACCCAAAGCCCATTGGTGCACGAGGGTAAGAACACTAAGAGGCCCTAAATCTACTCAGCCTCAAAGATCAAAAAGCCTGTCCCTGTAAGCACCTTACAAACCCACAGACTGAATCGCTCAAGATCTTGTCCTGAAGGATCTCAAGTCCTGAGGCCTGACAGACGTCCTACTCCCAGAAAATGCTTCATTCTCTCACGTGTTTTTCTTCAGAGCCCCAGTTGTAATCTAGAACCGCTTCCCTGGTAATGGTGCCTTTTCTATCACCATCACAGACCCTCCACAATGTCAGTGCGGTCTGTGCTCCAGAAGACAGGCTTCCCCTTATGTGACTCTATATGGGATTAGGGCAGGTACAGTGCACACCATGGATGGCTGCTCTGTGTTGTCTGATGGCTTTTGCCCCATCTAGTCCCTAGTTCCCTGGCTTGACTCCCATGTGCTTATTCAGTGTGAACCTGGTGAAAGTGGATACTGGACTCCTATGTTGCTGTAAGTTCCCAGGGGAGAAGTCCCAGGGTGGTCTCAGGGACCAGGGTATGTACCAAGAGTGATGGAGCTGGTCACAGGGATGCAAAAGCAATCAACGGGCTCCAGGAATGACAGGTGGAGCTTCTCCCTGTGTTTAGAATGCACAAAGTGAGGGTGTGAACAGTGTTGCATGTGGCAGGTCCTGCTGAGGCCCAAGGGGAAAAGGCAGAGTGTGCCTTCAGGGACCAGGGAGCTAACCAAGAGGTACAAAGCTGGTAACCAAGCTAGCTGCCTTGGAATTGAGACATCACATGGCAGCAGCACTGGTCCTGTCTTAGAAAGTGCAGAGACAGGTTGTGGGGCAGGGTAGCAGAAGGATATTGGGACTAGAAATGTCAAGGCCAGTGTAAGGCCACCTCGGAGAAGACACACAGTGATCTCAATCACAAAGGGGTACTACCAGGAGGGACAGAGCAGCCACAGTGATATGCCAATGTCTGGCCAGGGGTCAGCACACTTGTTCCTTATGCTGGGTTCACTGGCTGAGAGGACAAGATTTGGGGTTACAGAACACTGCAGTGCAAACCTTTATGACAGGACAAAGAGTTTTCTCCCTTAGGACCCAGGAAGACTACTCAGAGGGACAGTGTTGTTGAAAGAGAGGTGCCAATGCCATGCTCAGACATGTATAATGGGATGGACCTCTCTGGGCATGGGAGGGAATACTCATGGGAATGATGGGACTCAGTCTTGCACAACAATTCCAGCGAAACTGGAGCAGGCCTGGCATCCTGAGGTAACCTGGCCAGTAGTAGAGGGACAATTATGTTCCTCTTCATTGAACAGAGATCACTAGTGTCCTCAGACTTTCCTTGCAATGAGGAGAAGACGTCCCTCTCAGGGTTCTCACTCACATTACTGAATTGCCTATGAAATGCACTATGTTCTCCTTGGCAAAGATGTTTTGAAGGATATTTTCAATCACTTCACCGGGGAAGATGTGGAACCTGAAGGGAAACTGGGAGTAAATCCAGTACAGGAACATGAAATATACTTGACATTGACACTGCTGCTTTTGGATTTGAGGGGGATGGTGGGCAGGGGTGCAGGAGCAGTGATGCCTGATAAACATAATGACTACTGGGATGTCTCTGGCTTATACAGCTCTAGGTGCTTTCAGCTTTCTATGTGTGGACAGAAAGCTGGGTGAATTTTGCACCTTTGTGAAAGAGTAGAGCTTGCACTGGCAATGCAGAGCTCACAGCACCTTGTGCTCTGGGTGTTCACCGACCCATTGGCATCAGTCGCAATGGCTTTGTGGTGAATCACCATCCCTGAAGCAATTCACTTTCAGAAAAAGCTTTTGTTTGTTACCCCGGTCTCTGAGCCCCATCCAGATTTCATGTGTCAACGCTGGCTGTACCGGATGCTCCCTGTGGAGGACAGTCAGCCTTCTGATGAAGAATGTATTCTGAGGCAAGGTGAGGGCCCACAGGATCCAGGGCCACCATTCTGACATGGACGTGCATTATTTAAATCAGGCTGCATGAGGGAGTGGCAAGAGAGGTCTTTGCTGTTCAACAAACAAAATACAATTCATAGTAGTGTCAAAGGAAGGGCTATCCTGTAAATTTTGCAAATGTGTAACTTAAATGTGTATACTAATACGTAAGTTAACATCAATAAACATTACAAACAAAAAATATATGATACGCCTACCTACTTCAGATTAGCTGTCATCACAAGGGGTCATTGTTGGTCTGAGCAGCTAGCACTGCTGAAAGAATTGACTGCCACATGAAGGCCACAGGGTCATGTGGGAAAAATAATTAATCATTATAATTTAGGGAGTTGAGCCTGAGGGGAGAGGTGGTAGTAGTTGATTTTTGTATCACTTCCTGTTGTCAGCTCTGTCTTCATCCTCTCTGGTTTTGAGAGTGAGTGCTAAATAGGGTGGTCTCTTCCATGGGTGTGTGTTTGAAACACAGCTGAAGTCTAGGTATTATTTTAACCTGATGGAAATGTCGATGCTGTGGTAAAGACACTAGAGACTCTGTGTCAAGGAATGTCTGAGGCTGAACAGAATCTAATGATTCAAGCAGGTGGCGAAAATGTAAGAAATAATGGAGCTGAGATGGCCATTGGGTCATAAGCCTTGGCAAGGACAGTTGGAAGGAGGAAGTGAGACTGGAGAATGGGTCTTATTACATAAATGCAGTATGTGCAAGGACACATGAACTTCATTATATTTTTCTACTGGAATCCCAATTTATGGTTAGAGATAGCTTATGAACAGAGGGAAAGGTGCAGATAATGCTTTGTTGAAAATGGGTATTCGAATAATGCTAGGTGATGCACAGAAGAGAAGCATTGCCTTAGTGATAGCTCGCAAAACGTTTTCTAGTTATCCTTGCACTGGCCACGAACTAGTCTCTGATTCAGAATTTTGTGTACCTAATTAGCATCTGCAGATTGTGGAAACACATATCTACGGAAACACTGGATTTTCATTATCTTGTAGTCAAACGTCCTGTGGTGGCCTTCAGAAGGGGGCACAGGGTGAGTATTTCCCAAAGGCTGTTTACAAGAAAATATTCCCCATGGATACAAATGCAGGTAAGGGTAGGATTATGCCAATCATTGCCAACATACAGAAATATGTGGTTTTATGTATGAGACCACTGTATTTTTGGTACTGCATTCCAACCCAAACCTCCAACTTGTCCAACTAAAAGTGTTCTCCCCAAGTTAAAAAGCATTCAAGATTAGTGTAATTCCCTTTATTGTCTATGTACATTTGTGCCAGGGGTTGTCCAATATCTCATTGTCTCATATACCTAACTATCATTCTTGTAGAAAAGACTGAAAGAAAACTTCCTGAAGTCATGGGTTCTAGTTGAATCCAGCATACATATAGACCCTCTCTTCCTGCTGTGGTATTCAACCTCCTCAGGTATTTTCAAGACCTGTTGAAGTAGTGATTAAAGCCATACATGCGGAAATATGTAATGTGAATTAAGTAAGTACATGTGATTTTTTGGTATTTGACTCTCACATTAAAGGCAAAGGCCAGGACACAGACAAGTAATGAAACTAATTTCAAGAAATTGCCTGGAAGAATAATTTTGCTGAGGAGTTGTGGCTCACAGCGGAGCCAGAAACCAGTGCCCCCTCCTGGAGATGGAAGTATCTCTGCAGAGCAGTCCAGAAAAGATTTGGGTAAGAGCCAGTAATTGGAACACTACATTTCTTCTAGGTCCTCTAGAACAGTGGATGTGTATACCCTGGGTGTGCTGAGAATTTGTGCTGGGTGGAGCTGAGACTAAAGTTTTCAAGGGAGATTTTGGCAAACCATATAAATTCGTTGGACTCCTGAATGCTAATGTGTAAAGTGAAATTAACAATACCTAGTTCATACATGGTTTGAGAGAATTGAGTTAAATTTAACACAATGGACACATGCAGTTGCCCAAGGAATGCATGTGTGATGATGATGTCACCTATGTAATCTATGTGTTGAATGCACAGACCTAGGCTTCATGCCTTACTCATTCATGGATCCTCAGTGAGTAGTTCCTGAAGAGTAAATGTTGGCAAGTAAAACCAGACAATGGTGAGATCCATAAATTAAAATGGAATTAGCCATGTACAAGCAGTGTGAGGTCTCTGTCACTTGCAACCAAAATTTGAGAGGTAAAATTACTAGAGAATGAGAAATAAAGTAGGAAGTTTGTTGGGAGGACACTGAGCATTTTCAGATCTAAAGGGAGGCTGACACTTCATATGCAACCAACCTTGTTCACCTACTCTTCTCCAACTTGGAACGCAGGACAAATGTTACTGTCTCGAAGAGGTATAACCTACGAAATAGAAAGGGCCATGTGTACAAAAAGTCATGGAGCCCCAGGATGATGACTACCTCTGTAAGTGTACATTGCACCCAATAGTTTGGTAATTCTTGTTCTAGTGATTTCCTGTAGTCATTTGGCCTGTAAATCATCCCTCATCCCAGTGGAGAATCCCCTTCCACACTCAGTAGAGAATGGAGGTTTTGTGATGTAAGTTCCTTGGCTGTCTCTGGAACTTTTCCTGTTCAGAAACATGTCCTGTTCCTTTCCCATTGCCTGCTTGTCTCACCTGTAGATTTTGAGAACTGTCAGGATGCCTTCATTGACAGCTGCCCTGTGCATGGGCCCCCTGCGTTTATAAAAGACCCGCAGATGACAAAGGGCATCCCAATCTCTCAGCTCTCAATGTGACCCCTGTGTTGAGAGTTGGACCATTGGGCATCCCTGATGCTGGGATTGCAGCATGGAATGAGGCTTCTGACCTACCTGTGGGTGTCTGGTTTGGCCCTTTTGAGGGCCAGGTCACACAAGATGAAGAGGCATCCAGCAGCGAATATTCCTGGTTGGTGAGAAGTGTTTTTCTCTCACCCTGTTCTCTGTCCTCCCATATCACATCTGTAGCTTCCCATATCACTTCTGTAGCTTGCCATATCACTTTCCATGCTACACATGGATGGGGACAATATGGCTAGCACTGTGTACTAAGTCAACTTTGCATGAGCATGGGCCTCCTGTTTAACAGTCAAAGAAGAAGTAAGGCCAGGGAAGTATAGACGCCAAAGAGTTGCTCCGCCATTTGGGAACTCTTGCTCTCCTTGGACAGACAAGGATGGATGTGTAGATGACAAGGAAGTAAAATATCTTGTGGACAAATCGGCAGGTGAAACTTGAGTCATGCTGAGAGGACTTTGATGTTTGTAAAGCGAAACAATTCTTTGAACAATTACCTCCCCCACCTAAGAATAACAAGAAAATGACCTTTAATGTCCTCTCTACCATACAGATCAACAAAGAGAGTAATTGTAAAGAGCACGTGGTTGGAGAGGACAAATCCTGTTCCAACTGGATGGGGTAATGTCTCTAGGTATCCAGGTGGCAGAGGGGACTCTCATCCCCCACTTGCCCATGTTTCTTTTCCTGACATCTCGCCTCCCTCAATAACCTTCCTTAATCCTCTCTTACTCTTTGTTCTCTACACAGTACTCATTCACTTGAAGAGACCTTTAGAGTAAATGAGATAAAACATAGCATATGTCCTGAAAGTATAAAACCCTTTGCCAGACAAAGTTTGGAACCTAGGAAAAACTTGTAGGAAATGAGAATCCCTGGGGACACTAGACTGCACTCTTATTGACACGGACTCTGTTCCAGATACACGAACAAGTTCACTGTTTCAAAAGACACACAAGCTATATCCTTTTTCAAGACTCACTGCAGACAGATATGAGGAGTTTGCTTTTAGAAACACTTAACTGTAGTGTTCCAAATTTTTGGGAAGTACACAGTGCTAATGCATCCCAGCATTAGTTCTAACTAGAACTGTGGTTTGAGGCATGCATAGAAATGCTCATGGATGTCTTTCCTCAGAGGATCCCTTTTAACTGTGTGAAGTGAGTGTAAAACATTTTTGTTCTGTGTTCTTCCACTAAGACACAGAGAAATCCAAGTTTTCTTAGAACATGGTCAAGGCAAGTGAAAAGTAATCTGGGTACAATGTTGGGAGATTGGAGAAAGGCCTCTCAAAGGATGATGAACTTGGGCTTAGAATCCATTGTAGTGAGCTATTCTGGAAGAAGAGTATAGATCAAGCTCCACGTTCTGTGGTGTGAAAGAAAATTTGATTAGGATATAAAAAAGGTGGAGCTTACTGGGTTTCACTGCCAGTCAAGGTGGAGCTTAAGTCCACAACTCGGCTTCAGAAAATAGTACCAGGGAGGATGAGCACTATATGCAGGTTTTGGAGACAGGCTTTTGTCTGACATTCTGACAGAGGTACAGACACCAAAACATAGGTTCCCTGGGAGTGTTGTGGGAAGTGGGTGACATCAGAGACTGAGTATCTTAAGTGTCAGTGAGGATCTGAATGTGGTTGTGTCAGGTAGTAGGGGCTCATTGCTGTGGTTTCTTTCCCTTCATTCTGTCTCAATCCCAGGTATGTGAACTGTGCCCGGTATGAGGAAGAGCAGAATCTGCTGACCTTTCAATATCATGGGCAGATTTTCTACCGAACCTGCCAAGTAATCAGGCCGGGTTGTTAGCTGCTGGTCTGGTACAGGGATGAGTATGCCCAGCAGCTGGGCATCAAGGGAGTTCATAAGAGGAAGGGAGAGCTTCCACCTGGAGCAAGTGGGACACCACTGAAAAACTTCTTCAAACTGAAAAAAAAAGATAGAGTCCTGTCCTTAGAAACTGTTGTGGAATAATGCTGAAATAGAGTAAAATTGCTGTAAAGTGAGTAAGTGTGTCAGTCAGATGCTTCATAAATCAAGGGTACAGCTCATATACCTTTCATCACTTGGTACAACATTTATATTTTCAATATTTTCTAGTTTTCCAAATGATATATGCATAGATATGCCAATGCATATAGCACTGAAAGGCTTTTATGCTTTGTGAGGAATGTTACAAGGGACAACCAGCTGTGTCCAAAAGCATTTTTTCCTGAACATTTTCTTTCTGTTTCTTTTTAATATCTTTTATCTATCTAAATGAAATATGTATATCCCTATGCACTTAGTCATCATTTTTCTTAGTGGTGCATGGAATTGCTAATAAGTCAAAGAGGTGTTGGAGTGCACTTGAGCCACTCTCAGATGAATGAGGGATAAACAGCTACACGTGTTTGCATGTGCCTAATATTACACAGACTTTAGTGCTTGGAGCAAACAAATCCAGGACTAGGGCGTCGATATCTCTGTTAGTGCAGGCTTGGGCAGGGACAGTTCAGTGTGTGAGATGGTCAGGAAGTGTCTCTCTCAGGACTTAACATTTACCAAGTTACCTGTGGGCAAAGGATTTGTGACTGTGGTGCTGGTTAGTGCATGAGCGATATGAAGTGGTATGTCAGGCTGGCTGAGGACACTCATGTGTCAGTCTGGACACAGAGAATAAGAATGCTGTTCAGATAGACACTTAGCAGATTGAAAATGCACTGCCTATGCTATAACCTGAAACCCTGGAGGCTTTTCTTAGTGAGATGAGACAAGTGTGCAGTCTTCAGGTGTAGAGTGGGGTATCTCTGTTTAAGGTGGAGTGTTGCTACTCTTTGGAAAGTAAATATGAGTGGGGGACAAACTCAGAGATTAACTTGTCCCCAAAAGGCTGAGTTGGGCTATTTGGTTGGAGGAGTTTGAGAGACAGCAGGGTAAGAAGCATGTTTTGAGAAATGTTTAAATACAGTTATAAATAGCGTTTGCAATGGCCTCACAAGGAATCATTCATTCACAGGGAATGAAATGCGGTGTGGACATTTGGTGAGGGGTGTGCTGGAGTGCATAATTTTATTTTATGACTTTGGAAAAGGGAGAAACCACGGGCCACTTTCTCTTGGAACCTCTAGTTACTCTCTTTAACACTACCTAGAAAATACATATGAACGGCAAAGGTCACTGCAGTTCCATGCATAGAGTTTGTCAAGTGTACTCTGGTGATACTGGAAAGTCCCTAGACTGGGAAGTTGGTAGAAAAGATAATTAATGTGGGCTTTGTGCATCCCTGAAGGTGATGCAGTGCATGGTAACGAAAAGGAAAGTGGACTGTGAAGCGACACTTTGTGGAACAGAGAACCTGCATTGTCACCACAGTGAGCATGATTCTTAGGACTGTTCCTCCATTCAGGATCCAAAGCATATGGTTCTGGTAGGGTTGTCAGTATGTGCACAGACCAAAAATTTCTCTTTCAGTACAACCAACACCAGAGATGCACCCATGTTCATCCTGCCCTCAAGCGTTCTCCAGAAAGAAATTGTTCTGCCAACATGTGAAGTGCAATCACCCCTCTCAGATTGCTCAGGGAACATCTGCAAGGACACACCTACAATAGTGGAAACCTGCTCAGAGGATAAGAGCCATCAGCAGGAAGGTTCAGATAAACAGAACTAAAATGACGAGGATGGAGGTCAAGAGGTGGAAAAAGGGACCCTATACTTACTTCAAAGGAACTGACAGAGGGGATATTCTGGAGACTTGTCAGCAACACTAACTGAAACCAAGGGGAGCTCTAGTGGTGGTGGGAGAATTTGGAGGGAAAGATTAAAATACTGTAGGATGTGCATGAACAGGTTACCAGAGTATGATTTGAGGGGGGCGGAGTGCCTAGAAGTGAAAAAATTTGGTATGGAGGTTGTGGGCAAGGCTTCAATGATGGGTCACAGTTAAAGAGATCCCAGAATACACAGTCAGGGGACTAGGCCTATGCTTGCAGGGGTCATGGACGGAGCTTTGCAGGGATGTCAGATGTCTTCACTTTCCAGAGGACTCATTCAAGGGAGGAAACATATGGTTGCAAAAACTGTGGGATGGGCTACACAGAGAAATCAGCTCCAGAAGGAGAAAAGAGGACACAATCAGGGAAGAATCCTTATGTTTTCCCAGAGTGAGGACAACAATTTACAGTGAAGGCCAATCTCAACACACACAAGAGGACCGATGCAGGGGCGCAACCCTGTGTATGCGTGCAATGTAGGGAGTGTTTCTCATCAAAGTCAGTTCTCACCTTACACCACAAGGCACACACTGGTCAGAAGCGCTAAATTTGTGGGGACTCTGGGGAAACCTTTGCACAGAAGTCATAAATCTTGAGACACCAAAAAAGAGTCAGGGAAGGTAGCCCAATTTTTCATGGAGGTTGTTAAGTGATAAGCATTCAGTAACCTCTCCCATGTCATAATACATATGTATCCCACACACGTGATAAACCAGGTCAGAGCAGAGTTCAGATGAAGTGAGGTGGCCCCTTACTCTCCATAAGAGTGTCATCAGTAGACAAGTCCCGTGATAAACAAACGGTCCACACCCATGAAAAGACAACTGATAGACAAATAGGCCCTAATCACAGCAGATATGTTGACACCAAAGTACTTCAGGCTTCTTCCACCCTGTTTTCTAATAAATTCTGTTGCAATGCTAACTGGAAGTCCAGATAACACATTCACTCCATCACTGAAGTAACAGAGTTTCAGTAGAAGCACAGAGAACCCTCATGCTCAGCCACTGCTCCTGAAGTACCTCAAGGCCCCACTTATGGAGTCAATCCAGTTATTTTATTACCCAGGGAAAGGGAATGGAGACATACTCACCAGGAAAGGGAATTTCCTAGTGTTCTGGGTATTGAGGTTTTTACCCCTTATTGAGTATACCCCACATTTCCCTTGGCTTTTCCTGCTTCCCGTCCTGGTATGTACAGAACTCTGAGCCTCAGAGGTGAAGGGTGGAAAGGTCATGTGTGTGCTCATGTGCTCTGGGCACTGGGTCAGCCTCTTTCCTTGCTAGCCTTCCATTTCCTCATCCATGATTACCAGCATGATCACTCTAGTTCAGTCCTTATCATGTCGGAGTCTCAAAAAAGTCCCCTCCAATTGTGTGACCCAAAGTAAGATTCTCAACCTTTCTCTGCCAATTCTCTATTTGGGACCATGGGAAAGGTAACAGCAGCCTTTTGCTTTGACATTAAAATTGAGGCAAAACCAGGCATGAGTGGTCTGAGGCCACAAGTCGCCTGCTATAATGCTTTCAGTGGTCAAAGCTTCCAGGTCCACAATGACGAAAAATGGAAGACATGGAGGGGACAGAGGCCCAGATCCAATTTTGGTCACTGAGCAGACCCCACTGATTTCACCACATAGATTCGGATGCCCTGAGCAGGCTGCATGTGTTTGTATACTGCCCTCTGTGCAGGTCACCACACTGTGCCACTGTGCAGAGGAAGCCTCCTGTTGTTCACAAGATTCACTCAAGTCACAGTAATTAAATCCTGTGGAAAATGCCCTTGCCCAGTCTTGGCTGAGAAATGAGCTTGGGGACAGTCTCTTCCCGAACTGTGCACAATACATCTACACAATGAGACTGTGAGCCTTCGCATAGCAGCTTCAATAGTGAATTTTCCTCTTAGCTGAACTTCATGGATTTTAATACTCCAAAAGCCACCTTAGAATTCTAAGTTATTGAATTTGAAATCCCAGGTGTTAATAGAAGTCCTGTGGGAACGAACACATTCTATGAGCAGAGTAGATATGCACAACCTTGGTCAATCCTGGCCACACATTCTGAGTTAATGTCCACAATGGCCCAGGGGCAAAGTGTACCCAAGGGCTCACTAATTGGGAGACCAGCGAGTCTGCAGATGGGGATATGGTAAACATCTACCTCTGTGTACTCAAAGGTGCCTGTAGCTTACTGAAGCCAAATTTTCTTAGAAATAGGCCTAAATTGACTACAGAGTAGATGCAAACACAATCAGTGTGTATCCATATCATATTCTGAACTAATGACAGACAACTGAACCTGTGTCACACTGATTCTGCAGTGATGGAATCAAATATGTGGGACACACAAATGCCAAGAGAGGGAAGGATGACCACTGTGTTCCTCTACTGGGTCCAAGCTCGGCAAGGGTTTCTATATAAACAAAGTAGATTTCCATAATAGGTATCCACTGTTTTCTCTTTTTTTCTCTTCTATTGGTAAAGAATGTTATGTTTCTTGAGTTTCTTACCTTCCCTGGGCAACCCCCATGACAGAAACCCAAAACTTTCATAGCACTTTGCCTTCACGGTGGGACATGGCAAAAGGGCCAAATTCTGCTATATTTCTGACAAGGGGTCAGAGCTACAATACATTAGGCTGCACAATCCACACCTTCCATCACTACTGGTCCTGAAAACCTTCTAAACCTCTCATTGATTCAAGATGTGTAGAAAAGTGTTCCTTCTACCTCATTCCACAAAACACATTCCTAGCTTGGCAACCAGCCACCAAGATGTTCCCCAAGCCCTGCTCTTCTTACTCCTGCCCTTTCACAGGCCTGCCTTCACACTATGTGGCTGACCTGTAATGTGAAAGTTGTGCTGGGGTCGAAAGCTGAATCACAACCAGGATCTTCTGTTTCACCTTTCCTTGCACAGTTTACAATGTTGAAATGACCTTGTACATGGAGCTGAGGTGTTTACATTCCCCTACACACACCTGTCAGCAGTTGGCAACCCATATTCCTCAGGTGGGATCAGGACGCTCCAAGGCATGAGTGTGCCTTCTATGTGTGGGATCCAAGTCTTTCTCTCATGAAAAGCAGTGGAGGTCACTGTCCTGTGCCTGTGACCACAGCTGTTTTGAGGCAACAGGAAGCAGTGCGCCCAGACTGCTCTTTTCCCTGGCATATGTGGTCATCCCCAGATCCTGACATGAGGAAGGTCCCTGGCAGGATGCCCCTGATATTGTTAGGGAAAGAAGGACAGAGAGCCTGGGAGCACAGGGATAGGGGCAGATGTGAGATGTTGGATCGCCACCTCCCCTTCTCTCACCCTTGACAGTGTCCTGTGAAAGGGGGCCAGTGTCCCCACAGCTACAGCCATGTCAGAAGAAGGCCTGTTTCTTGATGTATAAACAAACAGCATTGATATTGTTACAATTATTGGATTCATTTTACCACTTTTCACTTCATATGTAGTGCAAATGTCAGTATGAAAAGGGAACATATGACAGTTCCCATTCCGCTTCTCATTTGCATTACTGTGCTGCTTGTTAACCCTGGAGACCTCATTTCCCATGCCCTGTATTTCTTCAGGTACCACCAATATCCAAGTTGCAGCAATATATAAAGCCATTGATGAGAATATCTACAAGGGGAATGGCTTATGTCACTGGTGCCTCAGCACAAGATATACATCACTACATTGTCACCATCATTCCACTCTCTTGATGTTCAGAAACACAGAGAGAGGTAGGAGACTTTACTGTGTGATGTACTTAGTGTACATTTGTCCAAGTCCAGACATCAGCCCATGGGAGTGGTCTCCAGGAAATCAGGACACACACCACATAATGAGAAGAATCACTTGGCATATTTCTTATGAACCCATTGACTTTTATATACTCTTTTTTGTAAAGTCTTTTTCATAACATTACTCTTGCCCCACAATGTATAGTTAAACACATATGGTCATAATTCCCAGGGGCACCAGGGAGATTAACAACAGCACAAGTCACTGCAAAAGGCTTATGACCCCACTCACAGGTACCAGGCCCTAGAGCCTGATCATCACAAGTGCAACATTTGTAGATCATATGCTAGTAAATCTACTGAGAAGTCTTCCGAAGATGAATGCACAAATTGCCAAAGATCGGCATAGGTCCCTTGGATGTACAGAATTGGGAGGGAACTTTCCATGCATGCTGGTGGGAGGACTCAACTGACACATACGTAGGACAGGGCTGACATATAGACACTGGGTGCACAGTAAAATCACCTGACCATCCTCATACTGGTATTTGGCCTTGTGAGAAAAGAAGATGTGATGTACAGCCAGGTCTGGCCAACAATGTATCAGACATCCTCTTCTTTCTCAGGTGTCACTGAATGTATCATCACTGTTCCTTCCAGGCACAAGCATTAAGAATTACCTTGGGGCCCCTTGAGGAAGAGAAGCTTCAAGTTAGCCAGAGCCCATTAGTCCTCTGGCTAATAATGTACTTGGCATTTGGGAAATGCGCTTATTGCATGCCCTAAAATTAAATGCAACACAGGCATTGATTAAAAATATTAGGGGTCATTAACTGATTTTCAAGGACAATTTGTGAACCATAATAAATTCCCAGTATCTTCTCAGTTAACAAAAACCTGGACCACCATGACATCTGCAGAATTAACACTCGCATTCTCCATACCAACTTCTAGAAAGTTCTCAAACTTCCGGAGTGCTCCAGAATCTGTAAATTTCTCAACAGCCATAGATTTTTGTGTCCTCACTGTTTTCTTACACTGCTATGTCATAACATCTTCAATGATCTCAAACAAATACTTGGAAAGTCAGCATCACGTGCAGGGTGTTTGTATACCAGGCATTCCCAGGTGCCTTACCTATTCCCAAGCAACTTGTGGATAGGCATCTTATTGTTCTCGATCATCTTTACTCTTTCTGTATCCGCAATATTTTGGTACACATGCAATAGTGCAGCCTTTTCCATTTTATCAAACACCTGGGCCTCACCAAGGTCTGTATGTTTCAAAAACACCACGGTTTTATGTAGCACCAGAAATGTCTTCAAACTCTTGTATTCTTCCACATGGGTTTACATTCTAAAACTGAAAGTCTGCCAGTGACGGAAGCCAGCCCATCCCTGCTGTATGACACAGTCACAGAGGGAGCCGCACCTCCACAAAGCAGACTTGGCAGAGAAAGCACCTGAATCTCCCTTGTGTTGTTTCTCTTTTGCTTGCCTGTGCTTGGGATCATTTTTATTGCTATACATGCTGGAGCAGATGGTGAGAATGAGAATTGCTTGAGAATTATAGGGAAAACGTAAGTGATGACTACATTACCACTCCAAATTCCCCTTGCACCCCAGACTTAATCAGGAGTTTCCTAGGAAGGGAGTTATTTCATGATAGTACAATTATGCCCACCAAATAGCCAGCCCTGACTAGAACTTCCCCGAATAGGTTAGGCAGGCCAAAATCCCCTAGAAAGGGCAGGAGGAAAAAGAGAGCTAAATATTCAGTTTTATATAGATTTCCTTGGACCACAAGAGCCACTACAGGGATCATCGCAAGTGCAACATATGTAGATTATATGCTAGTAAATCTACTGAGGAGTCTTCTGAAGACGAATGCACAAGTTGCCAAAGATCGGCATAGATTCCTTGGATGTACAGAATTGGGAGGGAACCCTCCATGCATGCTGGTAGGAGGACTTAACTGACACATACATAGGACAGGGCTGACATATAGACACTGGGTGCACAGTAAAATCACCTGACCATCCTCATACCGGTATTTGGCCTTGTGAGAAAAGAAGATGTGATGTACAGCCAGGTCTGGCCAACAATGTATCAGACATCCTCTTCTTTCTCAGGTGTCACTGAATGTATCATCACTGTTCCTTCCAGGCACAAGCATTAAGAATTACCTTGGGGCCCCTTGAGGAAGAGAAGCTTCAAGTTAGCCAGAGCCCATTACTCCTCTGGCTAATAATGTACTTGGCCACAACCAACTGACCCCCACTGCGCTATATGGGAATTTATGTAAATGGTTATTAGAGAAATTGGTTAGAACTGTCCTTTCCAGAGAAGGTTAAGAG
>JAPYXV010000016.1:797756-814002 GCA_028533065.1 Trachops cirrhosus | reverse complement strand
AGCTATCTATCTTTTCTGTATAAAATGTTTCTCTGTGTCCTATAAACTCTGACTTCACAGTGACTGTTTCTACATGCTTAATAGCTAACCAGCTTTTCTTATTTCTATGGCTGTCTAATTAATATATATTCCTATTCAAGGTAAAGGAGGGACTGTTACTCTAACGACTTTTAGACATTCAGGGACTTGTTGAACAGAGACGCATGGGTCTGATCATATCCTGCTTATGTCAGCTGCTGGCTAGCTCCAAGAGTGGTGGTCATTTCCAAGAGGTCCTAGATGATTAAGGCAGTAAAAATATAGAATACAAAAAGGAGAAAGAACAAAACCAAGTACAGATCCCAAGTAATGCCACGTCCTTCAGGCCAGGATATGCTTCTTTGAAGACATATCCACCATGTCCGGACTTTGCTCAGACAACATGGTTGGAGTTGGACGTGGCATCACTGAAATACTGTCAAAAACACATAAGATTCCAATGTCCTCTATCTTCTCAAACACCTGAACAATCTACAGCAGCATCTGTATGGTTGAAGAACATCTTTGCTAGAACAAGCACCAGCAATGTTCCCCAAATCCCTGACTATTGCTCCCCTCTTCAATGTTCTTGGCAGATGAAATATCCTAACCTAATCAGTGCCTCCAACAGTTTGAATAGGTAAAAATGTTTTGATTCTCAAATATGTCTACTATCCCATCGTTTGCAGTCTTCTCAAATACTTGAGTAATTCCATTATCTGTTCTGTTCTCAATATCTTAATGATTCCAGCATCTGCAACATTCTCAAACCCTGTGCTTCCCCAGCGTCTGTAGAGTTTTCCAATATCCACAGTATTGTAGTGTCCACAATATTCTCAAACACCTGGACTTTGTCACCATCTTCATTGTTTTCCACCACAGGGATTATGCCACTTTTTCAATATTCTGAAACACATGAACTATCCCAGCTTCTAATCGGTACTCTAATTACAGAGATATAATGCCACCTGAAATGAATCAAGGGTCCTCAGTATTCCAGCCTAGCAGTGTTCTCCAACACCTGGACTACTGTTTCATCTTTAGTGTCCTCAAACATCTGGACATCACAGGGCTCTGAGTAGTCTCAACACCCAAGGCATCTCAGTGACTACAGTATTATCAAACACCAGCAGATCCCAGCATCTGCAATGATTGAATCACTGAATGATTGCATTGTCTGTTTAACAACCTAGTTACTCACATTTTGACAACATTTAAAACGTGGATGATATCTTGTCTCAAGAGTTTCCACTCTGCTGTGTTTTCCCAGCACTGAAGTATCTCAAATGCCAAGGGCGTCTGAGGGTCATCTTGTCCTCGGATATTTGGACAGTAGTAAGCACTGCAATGTTCAACCACTACTCATCACCTTGAGTAGTACAGTGTCTTCAATATTCAGAAGCAAATGGTATCCCAGGTGCTTTGTGTTTTTAAACATCTGATCTATGTCTATGGCAGCATGTTTTCAAAAACAAGGGGAGCCTCAGCATTTTCTGTGTCCTACAACTTGAATCAATATTGTCTGGAGCCTGAGTTATTCAAACGTTTTCCATATTTTGTAGCACCGGGACTATCCCAGCTTCTGCAGTGTACTCACACGCATGGACTACTTCCAGCTTCTGAGAAACAATCAAATGCATGGGCTATTCCAAGCATCTTCGGTTGTTATAATGATATGACTGTGCCTGAGGCAGCATTGTACTAAGAAGTCTGTAGTTTCCCAACATCTATATGTTGTCAAATATCTGGAGTATCTACAATTCTGAAAATGTTTCAAGAACCCATACTATATGATACTATTTTGTGTTATCAATCAGATAAACTATCAATGGGTCTGCAATGTTCCCCTGCACCTGGAGTATTTCAGTGTCAATAATGTTCTCAAACACCTGGTTGAATTCAACATCTGCTTTGTTGTCAGACACCTGAAGTATCCAAGCATGGAATATCTGTACTATGCAAGTATCTGCAGTTTTTTAAAACTGTGGAGAAACTCAATGTCTTTTTTTAATATACATCTGCACTACAGAAGTGTATGCAACAATGAATACCCACATTATTTCATCATCTTATGTGTTCTGAAAGACCAGAAGTTTACCACCTTATTTAGGGGTCAAACCCTGGGCTATATCCTGCGCAGGCAATGACTTCAAACCCCATGGCTCTTTGAGGTTATTTCCAGCTCTAAACACGTGAAGTATCAGAGCTTTTGCAGCAATCTGAAACATGAGCCATATGCTGGCAAATTTTGCTGTTAAATACCTGGACTATACCTTCATCTGCAGGATGTTCAACAATTGTAACTTTCCCTTTATTAGCAATGTCCCCATTGCAATGAGGACTCGAAATATCCCACAGTCTTCAGTGTTCTCCACCACATGGAAGATCCAAGCTTCTGCAGTGTTCTATAACACTTGCCGGACCCCAGCATCAGCACTCTTCTCAGACATCTTATTATTGTAGTGTTGGCAGAGTTCTCCAAAGCATGGGCTATACCAGCATCTTTGATATTCTCAAACACCAGGAACATGGCAGTAAGTGCCTCAGTTATCTGAAGCCGCTGGATGATGAGGGCCACTGCTTTGTTACCAAATGCCAGCACAATGTGTTCCATGTTGCAAGTCCTCATGTATCCAGGAGTTTCTCCTCAAACACCTGCATTATTGGGATCATTTTGAATGTGCTCAAACACTTCAACAATCTCTGCATGTGCAAAATTCTCAAAGCACTGGATTATACCTGTACTTCAGTGCCTGATGCCCAACATTATGCCACGTTCTTTGTGCTCCTCCAAAATGTGGACAATCCCAATGACTGAAACATCCTCAGATATACTGAATAATAAAGTTTGCAGTGTTTTCAGACATTTGGAGTTTCCCTGTGTCTTTTTGTTAAGATGCCTGTGAACTACACTATAGTCAGCAGTGTTCCAAAATACCTGGAGTAACCCACAACTTCAATGTCTGCAACCACTGAATGACTGCAGAGAGTTCAATGTTTCAAACACCCAGATGATGTCCATAGCAGAAATATTCCACCCTCTTGGACTTTCCAGCACCTGCAGTCTTTTCCAATACCTGGACTATTCCAGCACCCACAATGTCCTTATACACATGGGTTGTAGCACCTTCTTCAATTTCCTGAAGACCGTAAATTATCACATCATGTATATGTACTCTAACATCTGGACTCCAATAGGGTCTACATTGTTCTCATACACCAATATTTTGCCAATGTCTGCAATGTCCTCAAACACTTGAAAAACCCTAGCATGTTGAACGTTCTTTAACATCAGGTTTAGGTCACCACGTTTTCTCTTTTCAAGCAAATGGACGACCCCAGCTTCTTCGTTGCTGTCTAACACGTGGAATATGCCACCGTCAACATTGTTTCCAAACCCCTTGACAATGGCAGCATTTACAGTCCCCCATCAGCTGGCCTATTCCGTCATTTTCAGTGACCCCAATCATCTGGAAAATATTGGCATCTTCTGTGACCTAAAGCACTTGGGCCATCTAAGTGACTCTAATATCATCACAATCCAGGTTGATTCAAGTGTCTTCAATACTCCAGCATTTTGAGGGTTCCCCAATGCCTGGGCTATCCCATCATTTGCATATCTCATGCTGCTGGACCATTGGCAGCATATGCCACATTCTGTAACTGAAAGAGTGATGTTAGTATTTGAATGGTCTACAACACAAGGACTTTCACAGTGTCTGCAGTGTCCACAAACACCTGGAGAATTCCAGCATCCTCAATATTCAAAACCCCATGGATGATAACAGTGACTGCAAAATGTTCAGACACCTGGACTATACCAGCACATTAGCTGTTGTCAGACACCTGGAACATTCCAATCTATGCAGTGTTCTCATATATCTGGATTATACCAGCATTGAAGTACCTCAAAATCCAAAACAGTCTTTCCTTGTACTTGCCACAAAAGACTTGTTCTACAACATTGCCTGAAGTATTTTTCAACAGCTATACTCTGTCAGCATGTGTTATGTTCCCAGTCACCTGCACATTGGAAAGTCTCTTCACTGCTCAGAAATGCTGGTGTCCACCATGGGCAATGTATTCACAATAGCTTGGAATATCAACATGTCTTAATGTCCCCGCACATCTGCATTATTTCAGTGTATGCTGTATTCTCAAACAACGACACTTCAGTGACTTCAGGGTTTCACACACTGAAATGCACCACCCTTAATAATGTTACAATATCAGGACTAACTCAACATCTGCAAAATGATGAGACACCTGGACATTGAAGGATTCTGCAATGTTCTCAAATGACTGGAATTCCCCTCTAATGAACTGTCTCAAACACTGAACCTTACCCAGCACCTTTTCCTTCTCTAGAAATGTTGTCTATGCCAACGTCTGCAATGTTCTCCAACACATGGAAAGATACAGTGTGTGCAACGTTTTCCAGCTGATGGTGATTTTCAGTGCCTTTTTCTTCTCAAACTTCTGAACTAAACCTTTGCTATAAGTGTTATCAACCTCAGGACTATCCAGCATCCAAAGTGCTCATTAAACCCCTGGATGACCCTGTGGCTGAGACAATTTAAACACTGGGTCTACCCAGCATTTGCTATATTACCACACCTTGAGATTTTCCTAGTGTCTGAAAAATTCTAGAAGGCCAGGTTCTTACCAATCTCTTTTCCTTAACGTTCTAGACGATACCAGCTCTTCAATATTACAGGGTTGCAGTCCTAACATCTGCAATATCCCAATATTGCTGGAATCTCAGAGGTTGCTTAACTGGTAACATATACTTTTATTTTTTCGGCATATTTAGGGTTGTCAAACACTTTGAAATTCCTGCATTTAAAATGATCTCCAAGCCAGCTGTATGCAAACTAATTGTTTTCAACAATTTGCAGTTCCGTTGTTTCTAGAATTCCCAGAGTATCCCGAGGTATTTCTAAAAATATGGACTTTTTAGAACATAAACGGTGTTCCCTACACCTGAACTCTTTCAAAATCTTTAGTGTCCCCCAAAATCTAAACTACCCAAGGGTAGTTTTTGCAATGTTTTCAAACACCCGTAGCAATTGAGCATATGCACCTTTCTCAAACACTGGAACTATCCCAACATCTTCAGTGTCAGCCCACATGCTGACTGCCACAGCATCTGCAGGATTTCCAAATCTGGAATATCTCAGTGTTATGTTGCTTACCAAGATCTAAACCATTCCTGTGTCTGCAGTGGTCAGAACACTGAACTAGACAGTCATTAGATTGTTTTAGAATGCACAGACACCTAATCCTCCTCAAATTCTCAAACACATGTTCTCTCTAAGCAGCTGAAATGTCCGTATTCACCCATACAATATGAGCCCCTGAACTGATCTCAAACACCTGGACATTACATGTGTCCACATATTATCAATATTCTCAAGGTGCTGGAAGTACAACTGTCTGTAGATGTACTCTACCACGTGGATACATCACACCATTAATATAGTATGCTCTCCACTGTTCTCAAAGATTTGGATAAGTGTCACCGTCTGCAAAGTCTCAAATTCCTGGCATAACACAGTGTCATCTGAGCTTTACAAAACCTGGACTGTGCCAGTGTCTAAAATATTCTAAAAAACCTGGTCTATGCCAGATTTCTAGTGATCAAACTAGTGATTTCACAGCGTCTGCAGTGTCATCAGTCTCCTGGAACATCATGGCATCTTTTCTTTGACACATCTACAGTATCCCTGAGACTGAAATATTCTCAGTGCCCTGGCTCATTCTTGTTCTACACTGTTCCTGAGCACTAGGGCTATATCAGTGTACTCAAAGTTTTCAAACACCTGCGCTATTCCTAAAATCTCCGGTGTACTCAAACACATAGCCAATCCCCACAACTTCAACACTCTCATACATTTGCATGATCCCAGTGTGTGCAAGTACTCAAACTCATCTGATATTCCAAAATCTGCAGTGTTCTCCACCAGATGAAATATTCAGCACCTGCAAAATTATCAATCCCCTGGAGTATATTAGGATTTGGAATATTGTCTAACAGCTGGTCTTCCAGGGTCCTGAATGTTCTTAAGCCCCTGAACAGCCCATTGTCTACATTGACATCAAATACCTGAACTATTGCTAGCAAGTCCAGAGTTCTCAGACACTGGGGGTATTTCAGCCTCAGCATTGATCAAAGTCACATGGAATATCACTTTTTCATATTCTGAAATGTCTGGACATTCCCAATATCATCCAGATTGCTAGAATCCTGAATAATGCAAACGCATGCAATGTCTCCAAGCATCTGAAGTATCCAAAAGTCTTCGGGGTCCACCTACACCTGGAAAATTACAGCAACTGTAATGGTCTCATACACCTAAATTGTCACAGTGTTTATGGTGTCCTTAAACAATTGGTCTAGCTCAGGGTCTGCAATCATCTCAACACCTGGACTTTACAGGTATGTTCAGTGGATTCAAACATCTGTACTCTCTCCGTCTCTGACTGTCTGGAAACTCCTGCACCATTTCCAGCATATGCAATTTTCTAAATACCAGGATTTTTCCGCATCACAGTCTTGTCAAATAAATGGTGTGTCATAGTGTTTGCATTGTTCCAAAACACCTGGGAGACTTGCAGCCTCTTCTCAGTTCTCAGAACCCTGGAGACCACCATGAATTCTAAGTCTACAAACTCGAGGACGTTTCCAGGGCCTTTGGTGATTAATTTCCAGACTGTCCCAGTGTCTCTACACAAGCACCTGCACTTCTCACATTATCTCCAACACCTTCATGGTTGGGGAAAATCCCAATGTCTCCGAAGATCTCAAGGACAGGGACTCTGGATGAGTCACCCATGTCTCAAACACCTGGATAGTCTTAGCATCTTTTGCACTTTCTAACATCTGAGCTTGTGAGCTATTGCAAAGTTTTCTGACGCCTGGACTAATACTACCTCTGCAAAGTTCTAAACACCTGGGTTGTTCCAGTATCTGCATTGTTCTGATAATTGTGGCTCATCCAAGGAGGTTTATGTTCACCAACCTCTGCTTTTTACTAGAACTTTCAGAGTTACCAAACATTTCTAAAATCCCTGCATATACCATATTCACAACACTCAGCATTTGTGACACAGCCATGTGCATGGAGTCACCCAGGATATACAGTGTTCTCCAATAACTGAATATCCTAGCACCTGCAAATGTCTCAAGCACCTGTAGAAACCTAGCACCAACAATGATAACAGGCAGCCACACTGTACCTAGTATCTTAGCGTTCTCTAAAAATCAGAGTATCTCTGACTCAGCAGTGATCTCTTGCAGCTGGTGTGTCACAGCTACAATTTGTTCAGTATCATCTGCACTATATCAGCATCTGCAGAGTTCTCAAACAATATGATTACTTTTAGCATCAGTCATATTGTCACATACCAATTCCAAGCATCTGCAGTGTTCTAAGTGCCTAGACAGTGCCAGCATATGCTGTATGATAAAACAGCTACAGTATCCCAGCATCTTTTGTTTGTCCAATGTCTGGATTAGTCCACACTCGGCCATGTTCAGAAATAACTAGGCTAGTCCAGCATCTGCACTGTCCTCAGCAACATACCCTCCCCATATCCACAATGTTCTCCAGCTTCTGATTAATTGCAGCACCCTCAGATTTCTCAAACACCTTGACTATAATGGATTAGGGTAATATATGCCACTGTATATTCACTGGCTTTGGAAGTACATGGTGAAGCTGAAGACAGGACATCTGGTGATGATTTTGGAGTGTGTGAGTATAGCTAATAGAGTAGAATGTATGTCATCACCTAGGAGGTTGACATCATGAAACATCGGTGTCCACACAGGTATTATCTGCAGAGAAGTAAGCAGTGGTCAGGATTGAGAGTCAGTGGAAGGTATGCCTCATGTACCCTGTTGCAGCCATAGTTCAGGAACCCACCTAGAATGACCCACCCAGAAAATCCATCATCTTCATTAAATGCCCAATTTCTCTGTTGGGTCTTCTGAGGATTTGAAGGCAATGCTGACAGTGCAACCTCCACCTGGAACCACCGAACTGCCACAGAAACAAGGTTTGGTGGTTTGATAGCAAAGATGTAGGGCAGGTTCAGAATCCCTTCAGGGTAGATCAACCTCTCCCCCACCAAACACACACACACACACACACACACACACACACACACACACACACACACACTTAAGGCTTCCTGGGGATTGCTGATTCCTGGAGACCTGCATGGTTGCAGCTCTGCCTCCTCCTTAGGGAGCCAGAGTAAGCCCTTCGTGGCAGGAGTGCTTCTGTGGCTGCAGCTGCTAACGTGGGCAGGTGCCTCCTCTGTTTCTTTCCCTGTAGTACAAGATTCTGTTTAGAGGTGCCCATGGCAGCAGGGCCAGGCACACTCTGTTCCTAGAGCTGCAGGGTCTTGAGCACTTGGCTTTCACTGATGGGTTTGTTTTGGCAGCTGCCAAACCTTGTTAAGCGGTGCAATGTCACAAGGCTTTGGGTGTGAGCTTGTGGCCTCTTCAGCCACAGTCGGAGTGTTGTCTGCATGGCTCCACAGGTGGCAAGGTGCAGGAGGTGGAAGCCACTGCTGCAGGATACTTTCCAAACAGCCATTGAGTGCCACTTTTTGCACTTTTTCTTTTTGAAAAGTGCCTCCTGGGCAAGCTTGCTGCCCCAAAAAAGTGCCTGGCCTCTCACACAGCCTGACCCTCCAACCAGACTTGGGACTAACTGAGTCAGGGACTGTCACTGCCTAAACCTTCCCAGCCAATGTCCACTGCTTGGACACCGCCCCTGTTTCACTTAGTCCTTATTTCTCCCACTGTGAATTCAAGCATCCAGGTCCCTCCTGGCATTGCTCAAACATTACTTTTCATGGCATGGGGCCTTGGACCTGGATCTCTCCCAAGTATCCTGTGGTAAACCTGTTGGTTTCTGATCCTGGGGCTGTAGCCCCACTGGTAGCCACGCTGGTCCCAGGGATCTTATTGTCCTGAAGCTCTCTGCTTATCATCCGATTTCTCAATGTCTTCCATAATTTTTGGTCTCCAATCTTAACATATGCTGAGATATGATTGACAGTTTGCTGTGTTCCTCAGAAGATGCCCTGGGTGTTCCACCCATGCCCCAGGGGTAATGGACTCTGCCAATGTAGGGAAACTCTTTAGAGATGGCACATGTGACTCACCTCTGTATGGAAAGCCGACAGCAGTGAAGTGGCATGGAGGAACCAGACCCTCATACCAGTATACTCCTGGGAACCAGGCCTAGAAAATGCATCTAGGCTGCTTTGGTTTGCTCTTCCTAAAACTTCCTCACCCTGGTCTGAAACAGAAGGTGTTTATTGCAGACCTACAAGGTAATTTCCAAAGCCTGTATGAGTTTCCCCAAGGATGGAGCATAATCAGTTTGCCACGTCTTTTTCATTTGTTCTTTTCTCTCCTCGATTTTACCTGAAATGTGGAAAATACCATTCTGTGTAATAGATTATAAATCGTTTATTAATATAAGGCCCAAGAAAGACAATAAAAGCCTGTCCAGGCAAGGATTGGGGTTCTCTCCCCTTGAGAAAGTGGCCAGGGCTCTCTCCCCTTGAGAAAAGTGGCTGCAGGATGCTCATCTAAAGACAGTACCATACTACCCCATTTTCTCCACAGGACTGCTGTCTTCTGTGTGCATTTGTTATCATATTCAGCCACAACACGCAGACTCAACTCACCAGAGTCTACAACACACACCCACCTATCTCTGCACCACCTTCCAGAAGCTTAGAAGTGTGTTTTTAACACAAAAATAATGTCTTCACTCCTGACCGATGTGTCTCAGTTGGGGAAGTGTCATCCCATAAAAGTCACAGTCAGGGCACATACCCAGAATGTGGTTCAGCCTAACATTGGGTACACAGCAGAGGCAACCAAATCACATATTTCTTCACTCATGGATTTTTCTGTATTCCTCTCAGTTCCTCACCCTCTGACCAAACTGAAGGAAACTTGTGCTCCTGTGACCACAAAGAATGGTTTAAGTGCAAGTGTTCATTTCATCTCCCTGAGAAGGCCCCTTAGCGTTTTTCAGTTTGCACTTTCAGATCCTCTTTTGCAGGCTGATATATATGATGTGCCAATTATTAGATATTTTTTTGTGAGAATGTTCAATTTTTTTAAAGAACATAGAGATTTTGGGAAAGAGAGGGGGGGAAGCAAGCACATTTCCTGATCCAGAAGGACATCAATTCACAGTCTGAACTAAAGCTTTCTGTTCATTACACATATGTGTGCACTGCACCATTTTTTTTTTTACTGAAAATAGAGGGCAAGACGTCAGTGTCAACATCTTCTTTCCCTACAAAATCTTGTGTCTCAAACAGCTTCCTTCTGTTTCTGTACTTGAACTATCTCTCACACACCAACGTTGAGGGCTCTGCCTCAACCGAATCCTCTTGGTGAGCAAGAATGGTGTTTCTGGAAGGGTATCTAGAGCACAATTTGCCTACTTTTCATACAGATATGAATGTGAAGTGTGATTAATGCTCTTAGGGATCATACAAGGTGTCCAGTTTCTTGTATTTGTGGAAAAAAGGAACACACTAAGCTCAGGATTGCAGGATTTTGATGTCCTCCTGTGAGCCTTCTACTCCTGTGAGCGAGTTTTGAAGTCATGTTGATGAAGGTCAGTACAGGGATCAAGGATTTTGGGAAGTTGAACTGGCACACCACACTGTGTGATGGTCCCTTGGCAGGATAAAGGGCATTGACCAGTACACCCTACCCTAATACTTTTTTTTAAAGATTTTATTTATTTATATTCAGAGGGGAAGGGAAGGAGAGAGGGAGAGAAATATCCATGTATGGTTGCTTCCTGTGCATTCTCTGCTGGGAACTGGCCTGCAAACAAGGCATGTGCCCTGACTGGGAATTGAACCATGATCTCTTGGTTCACAGGCCCGTGCTTAATCCACTAAGCTACACCAGCCAGGGCCTAATACTTTTTTTTTTATTTTGTAGATATTGTACAGATTATACCTTTCAATGTGCACCCTCAAAAGTCCTGAGAAGCTGGGGTTGATAGGAAGCTTTTGGCACAGCAAAAGAAGCCATTTCCACTGGTCACCATGTTGGCAATCATGCTACCAGGCTTACTGGGTTGGAAATCTACAGTGTTTATGTAGGCACACTTCACAAGTCTGATACAAGGAAGGACACACAAAGGTCATTATTGCAGGTCATGGAGCTTGGCTGTCTCACTTCTGTGAAGTCACCAAAGCAAAAGCAAGGGTCACCTTGCTTATGTCTTACTCATTGGGTACAGGATACCATAGCATTCCTCACTGTCTTTGTCTTCTCTTTGTATTCAGATCAGTCATGTACCGAAGAATATGGTGACTTCAGAGAGCCATCAGAACCCTTGCTGACACAGAGATGGATGTTTACCCTGTTCTAAATTTCTCCACACTGTGTACCCAGGGGAATTCTGTGTACCTGGCCCATGTGGAAATCATTTGGGGTTGTGTGACTAGGGATGGCCAATTGTGTTCACATCTGCTATGTTCTTAGTAGTTTTATTTTCCCATAGGACTTCAATTAAACAAGTGTTTAATGAAACAATTAAAAGTTCTGAGATGGTGTCCATGGAATATTAAACCTAGTGTGTCCTGGTACAAGGCAAGTGCCCTACAGAAGCTGCTGTCACACGGTTCATAAATGCTGTGTGCATGTGATGTGCACAGAATTCAGGCAGATGATGTCCCCAAAATCAGTCCACAGCAAGGTCTCAGCAATCATCTTTCCCACAACATATGCTCCATACCATCTTGCTGTATGTTGAGGAGGACAGGAGGTGGCCTGCCCACCACGGTTTGAGGCAGAGACGTACAAAGAACCATGTCACCAACTTGAGCATCCTATGCAGTGCCAGGATTAGGGTGGGGATTATTGTTGGCTTGATCTGAGTAGAAAAGTCCAGACAGCAGGAGGAACATGGACGCATCTCTGGTTTTGGTTGTGCTGAAAGAGAACTCCCTCATCAGGGCAGATGATTAAAAGGCTGCTGGGGCCACATGATTTGTCTCTGTATAGGAATGGCTCCATGTACCCCTCTCTTTGTGGTTACAATGCAAGCTCCATGTCCCACAAAGGATTCCTGTACAGTCAATTTACTTTTTCATTTCCATACACTGCATCATCTTCAGATAGGGGGAAAGCTCGAAATATTTTTTCTCTACAAAGTTGCCAGACAAGTGGTATTCAAGAACCATCAATCGTGGTTTGAAACCTCTGTGCTTGGAACTACACTGCTCTTTCTCAAATGTATGTATCTCCAAGTGTTGTTAAAGAAAGAAATTACTGGCCACAAGACTGAGGTGTTTGTCTCTGTTTCCAACCTCATAGAATACAAATATGTCCTCACTCGAGCCTCTCACCATGTATCCATACTCGGTTTCATTCTGAGTTAGCCCTTTACACATACAATAGGTAGGCCTCCATTCCAATATGTCTGCAATCACACTTCTTACAGAGCTGACTGCCATTGATCTACAACCAGACTGCCAGTCTCTCTCCCTTGAATATGAAGGAATCTCTGAGGAGATTCCCCACTGATATTTGTTTTCCAAATATGTACACATAGAGTGTCAGAACACAGAAACAACACTCTGCAGTTGAAGATTGATCTAATGCCTCAATTTTCTCAGACAAGTCCCAAGGGTCTCAGGACATATCAGAGGCACCATGTTTCCATCCTCATGGCATCTATCCTACCTCAGTTCTCACCCTCTATACCGAGACTGAGACCTGAGTGGCCTCAGCAAGCTTGACCCATACAGAGTGATCAAGCTTGATCACTCTGCTGTGATCCTTTGTCTGTCCACAGGTGTGATAGTAAATGTGAACTCCTGAGAGTGCCCTTTCCTGACCATCTGTAATGCCACACCCTCCCCTCATATAATGTTTAGGCACTCGCTCTGGATTTCTTTTCTGCAAAGTAATAATCAATGTGTACTATGACACATATACAATCACATGTATCTCCTCATAAGGATACAGATTGTGCGATCTGTTTCAGCAATGAACCAATTTATGTAAGCCTCAATAGAATCAGTGCGTCATGAATGTCCATCAGGACAATTCAAGTGTAATCCCACCCCTCTGGGGGAATACAGGGTTATCTCAGGTTCCTGCAGCCAAAATTTGTCTAGCATGGGGCTTTGTATATCGAAGACCAATGCTGTCTTTTTCCCTCAAGTACTTCGAAGTTCTCTTGACAGGAAAGAAACATTGTGTAGAGACCCAAATGGAACAGATGCTTGAGGGACGCCATTGAGGGAGTATGATATTATGGAAAGACTCATGGGATTATGGCAGGGGATGGTCTCTGGGTCCCTTACCTCATACAGTTGGAAGAGCTTTTGTCCATTAATCAACATAATCATAGAAGTTACTCCCATTTATGGTCTGTATTGCAGCAAAGCTGCTAAATGTTTTTCTATTGTAATTCTTTGGTGTGGAGGTAGTAGTCAGAAAAACTATTTTATCCTCCTGAAATCAAAGCACTTTCAGACCTCGCTAGGATTTTACCACCAATGGTGACCACAGGACATTTTCTTTGCTTGTCATCTACACATCCCAGTCTGTATGTCCAAGGAGAGCAGTAGTCCCAAAAGGGAAGAACCACCCATTTGTCTCTGCCCAACTTTGGCCCCACTTACCCTCTGATACTTACACTTGTGTGTAAGCTCCATCTTCTTGCACAGTCCACTTAGAACAGAGTGGTAACCCATATTGTGGCTATCCATGCCTAGCACGTGGGAGGTGAAATCCCTGATATCCACAGAAGGGATGTGGGTAACCAGAGAACAGGGTTAGAGGAAAACACTTCTCATCATCCTGGTGGGGTTGCTTCATTTTTTGTGATCTGGCAAAAACAGAGGCCCTTCAGCAGATCCCATGCATCCTTCCTCACTCCAAAACCAGCTCCAAGGATGCCTGATGGCCCGAATCTAAACCCAGGGATTGAGATTGAAAGCTGCACTGTTGGGATACGGTATGTCCACCATACTGTTTTAATAAACATAGGGGTGCATAGACAGGACAGTTGTCAATGCACAAGCCTTGATGCTTGTCACAGTCTGGATGTGAGAGGAGCAGGGATTAGGATAGCTGTAGGACATGTTCCTGTACTTGAAGAGCTTCAGGGGGGAGAGACCAGGCTACTCCTGTCACTGAGCCTCCATCCGGTATTCTGGGATATATTTCATAGCAGGGAGGGATTGATTTAGGCAATAATGCGTACACAAAATTATTGTACCAAGACATATCATGCCCCATTCCTAGGGTCACTCACAGACGTTTTAACCATTCTGGTGTAGTCTGACCTCTTAGTACACACGACATTTTCCTTCTGATGGCTATACATCTAAATTGACCTCCTTTCACCTCAGTTCTAAGTTGGAGAAGAGCAGGTGTTGCAAGGTTGTGTGGTCTACAGGGTTAGACTCTCTTTGGTCTGGGAACACAAGAGGGTTTCCCATCCATTTCCATTTTAATATATTGATGTGCCCAATAACTGTTTTATCTTTCCAACACCTACTCATTCACAAAATACACTTTGAGGCCACATTATGTAGTTTAGGCATTATTCACATGCCTGTGCTGATAACACAGAGATAGTAGGGATGTTATCATCACAGGACATTTTATTGGACAACAGAGTGTGTAAATTGTTTTATATTTAATGTCATGCTTTTGCACCATATGTTAACTCGATATTTCTATCGTTACTGTTCACATTTGAATTCAGGAGCTTGGAGAATTTACAAGGTTCAGTGCAATCTTTAACCTCTGTTTCACTGAGCATAAGTCATGGCCTATATAAAGTCCACTCCACATACCTATACCATGATGATCTGTGCTTCTAGAAGACTTAATGGAACTATAGTGTCCAAATTATTTGGTCCTAGCAAATTCTTGTCTACAGATTCTGCAGGGGTTCTTGCTTGCCAAGGAGGGGGCACTGTAATCTGGGACCTTTCTGAGCCATTTATTTTCTACACCTGCAGTCTTCTGTGTTATCCCTTCACCTTAGACTCATTAACTAAGGTGTGCTGGGCATTGCATCCAAAGTACGTGCCACAAAGCAAAAGGCCACATGCACTTATTTAACATTTAGTTCTAACTGTATATTTTAAGAAGCGTGGCTTTAAGTACTACTATGTCAACTATTGGAAGATCCTAATGAGTATGAATATTACAGGGAGAAGTGAGGGTATATGTGGATACTGAAATCAGCATTCAAAACAAATCCCTTCAGACTCCATAGTTTCACTATTTTCTTTAAAAGTGATTGTGATGGATATGGGACAAAATCAAAGATAGAGGTGGCTGAAAAGTACCTAGACAAAAAAAGAAGGATGTGAAATTTGTATGTGGTCATATATGGGAAAGAATATTGTATTTGAATTTGTTGGATCCCATCAATTCTGTTTGAATAAAGTTTTACTGCTTGCAAATGCTCTTCAGTTTCATAATCCATAGCATGCTTATTCTTAATGTTCCTGTGGCCATGACACTTCTGAATGTGTGCCAATGTGTTTTGAAAAGGAACACATTCTGAATGTGAGATTACAGTGGTGTTATCATTTTACTGATCATCTGCTCTCACTTTTGACACCTTGAGATAAATTTTCTTGGGTGTTCTTAGACTCAATGTAGTTTAAATTGTAATAGTGAAATCATTCATTCTCCCATTTCTCAACAGGCTTTCTGAGGTGTCTGAGAAAAATCAGGTATTAACCAACTTTTCAAAGGGCTTACAACGCAGAGTGCTGGCAGGCTGAAGAAAGCAGTCTAAACAGGATGAGACTGACCTAATTAATTCTCAGAAAAAGCTGTTACTTCTTCCTACATGGAAGTCAGTCCACCATGGGCGAGTTTATGTTAAACAGAGTGAATCTATATGAAGTTCTTAGGTCAAGCATAACTTATGTTTTTTAATCATCAAACCTGAAGCTACACAGGGATTGGAGATGCTTTGTTTGAGTGATAAGTTCTGCCACTGGGAGCCTATATCCTCTTTCTTCAGGGATCCTCTGCTCTACATACACCCTATACATCAGGAAGCATCCCTCAGACAGAGGGTCCTAGTGCCTCTGTCAATTCAGCATGACAGAAGTGTGCATGAAATCGTCCATCAGAAGAATGGTGTAGTGGTATATGAACACAAACATGTAAG
This sequence comes from Trachops cirrhosus, assembly GCA_028533065.1. Classification (NCBI taxonomy): domain Eukaryota; kingdom Metazoa; phylum Chordata; class Mammalia; order Chiroptera; family Phyllostomidae; genus Trachops; species Trachops cirrhosus. Next base: position 797,767 of record JAPYXV010000016.1, on the reverse strand, counting down.
CTTTATAAAAC